>JH597858.1:0-15288 GCA_000173235.2 Hyaloperonospora arabidopsidis Emoy2
AACAAAATACATAAAGCTGAACATGAGCTTTAAAGAATAGAAATACTTTATCACGGTGACCAGCTGTAGTTACTTAGGCTTTGCAGCATACAAGACCACCTGCAAGTCATTTATAGGTGGAGTAATTATGGTGAGGGTAGTGATCGTACATTGGATCTGCAAAACACGAACTGGAGTATATTGTTTACACGGATATCAGATTTACATTGGCGTCACAATGTCAGGAGATATAGATTCTGGAATTGCGAGAGTTTTTGAAGAGAATTGGACTTCTTGTGACGGAGTCAATGAGCATGCTAATGGACAACAAAGCAGCAACCAAGATGTTGTAGTCTGAAGAAATATTGGTAAGCGCGAAGCACGTGGACGTGCGGATGAAGTTCATCATTGATTTCGCCAAGAAGGGTATCGTCAAATCTAAATTCGTGGAGTCGAAGTTAATGAGAGCGTACCTATTGACGTTCCAGCGCCAAGAGTGGCGGAACTACTTAATTTGTTTATTCTTGTGTGATTAAGTCAGGACGACTAGTCGAAGCGCGTCGTCCGAGGAGGAGTGTTGATGAAGAAGTAGACGTTACAAAAACGTGGCAGTCCGGCCGACCTCTTCTGTTGAATGGTAAATCCTATCTGGTATTGAAGAGATGGAAGCATCGTAGCAAGTTGGTAAAAACAATAGCACTACACTCCTGATTTTGCATCGACATCTTCCTATTCTAAAATATAGCGGTATAACTGTAGTATTTACGAATAGCGGAGGAGCAACTGAAAATTTGTCTTTCATCGTGAGATTCACCGGAGGGGGTCGTCAAATTGTTCATCATATCGATATAGGCGGAAAAGAAGGCCTGTATGTGGCTAAATAGTGGAAGTTCCCTTATCCGATTGTAGATGATCTCTTAGTATCTATTTATATAAGTCAAATGAATAGACTAGGCGATATGTAGATGCAAATGGCAATACATTGATAACTTGGACAACTCATGGGCTTGGTGTAACAAATACTTTGAATTATACGAGTAATAATTTGCGTAAACTAACGATCTTTTTTTGTAAAATTAAAACCCAGTAAATTAGCGGTCTCCCCTTCTCAATTTCATATAACAATGTCCCAAGAACTGTCACCAATGCCAAAGGCTCGATATGTACCAGCACCAAGTCAATTCATATAAATGAGCCGAAGCGTTCTGCCAATTTGGGCTTCAAAAGGTTTGTATTTCAAATATCTTGGAACGATCTATCTTATAATCAAGAAGCGCACTTATCTAGAATATACGACAGATAACGGACTTTCCGCAAGGATCGAGAAGTGCTTAGAATCCAAAGCTAAAGGAAGACCTTTCAACTTGGGTGTCTCAATGCCTAAATGTCGATGCTTTTTTGGTTAGTGAAAGATTAATATTTTTAGAAATCTTTTCCTAACCAAAAACATTATCGAGCTCAAGTCCTAGGTGTTTCTGAACGCCTTAGCTTTACTGAGGACTCCATCAGTTTCTCCAATAGATACTTGCAATGCTTCCAGCAGCGTAACAAGCTGCGCAGCATCATGATTTACGGTAATAGTAGTTCAGCAAATGATGAAGCCATGAGTGCAGCATTTTCTGGACTCGGGCTGTAATTGATCGTGCCCTATACGCCCTACGATATCTTCAACATGAGCCAAAAATGTGTAAGGGTTTTCATTCTTTATTCAGGCTAATGTCTTACAATACTGAAAATGATTTAGGCCTATTTACACAATGATTTAGAGGATACATTTTATGGAAAGTAATTGAGGGTCTCAAGAAATAGAAACTCAGAAGTAATTTTAATTTCTAAACAAATGGAAGTTTTGAATTGCTTAGTTAATAACAATTTACTTCCCTTTTTAAATTGGTACGGATCTCTATTGCCTTCACGGCCAATGCGGGTGGTAATTCAGATGTCAATCCGCATAGCTGACACAACTCAGAGTACCATAATTTCCGTATTCACTAGTTTATACACTAGGACCCTTAGTCCCCATTCAAGTGTGCATTTTTATACAGGAATATGATTTCCTTAGCTTAGGAGTATTATTGTATGAATAATTGTCCCTAAGAAAGCCCATTAATTTTCTGACAGTTATGAGTTACGAGTTATAGACCATATAACAAGCTTTGTAGAACGCACTTTGTATGAGTTATTTGGGTTATAAACTATGATGATATGATTTATTCGAGGAATGACTGTACGTGTAGGGGCGAGCTAATCCATATTATGAATTTGCTATTTCGAACTTTATGTGCATCAAACGTTATTCGGACAAGTAATAAGCTTTGACTTAAACAATTAGGTTCAAAATTAACTTTAACTCTCATTATTATGTACACGACCAATAAAGTGCAATCAAGCGTTTTGTCTAATACTTTAAGCAAGAAAACGTTAAGTGTTTTGATCGATAAATATATTAGTTGTGCATGATAACGCTTATTCTTCAATAGTTTATGAACCTTACCGAATGGATGTAGACCGTTCAAAATACATCTCACTTTCACTGCCTCTGACCTGCGTACATCACACAAAAAGATGATGCACCGTCGACATTACACCGATGGGCGGCTGGCCTCTTCCCTCTATCATAACCGCAAATGATGGGAGAGTTGCTCATGTTCCAGATCGACCGTTGCTGTTGCCATCACTTCACGTGATAATGATCACGCCAGGTATATGTTAACCACATATATTGTTGTAGTAAACCGATGATGATACCAGGTTCATAGGAAGATGCAAAATCATGAGAGCAATGCGTGTCAGTGGTAGTGGTTAACAGTTCAATATATTTCTCAGTTCACAACTATGATCAAAGTGCGCAAGTACTACCACAACCATCAGCGAAGATTCGACTGCTGAGTTGGATAACTCCGGCGCGAACACAGCTTGAGAGCGGGTGCTTCGTCAAAAGAAGAAAAGTTCAAAAATGGTCGGGCAGGAAGAGCAGCTGAGAGAGCGTTTTGGCTTGTCCACCATCCAACATGAGTATAAAAGGTACTAACATTTCCAGTGAAGGAGAAGACAGGGCAAGGAAAGAAGAGGAAGACTTTTGATTTTGCTGGAAGGCTACTGACACGCGATGACTTGCGACAGATCACCGCAGTACCATCAATGTGCAGGAGATTTGACCGTATTGAGCAGCAAGTGCATGAGTGTTTTTTATACTTTATAGAAAAGGGTAACCTTTCTATATTAATTCATTTCATATCTGTGCCGCAAATTCGATTTCCCACGGCATTGGTCTAGGGTACGATGTACATGCGTGAAGAAACGCTCACGCGACCTTTTAAGCATATAAATGGTAAGACTAAATAGTGCACTAGACTAAAAGGAAAAAAGATATAATTTGTGTCTTTCAAGAATGTATGTGGGCTGGTATTTTGTTAAGAAATTCGAATAAATCAGTCGTAAAAACCCTAGTTCTGCTGTTTGAGTCATACTTTTTCCTGTTTCATCAGCTAAAATGCTAAGCTGCAAGGATCGTTCTCCTTAAGCATCTATAAAGATGCACGAAACTGAAAGTTTACGTTATGCCCAAGAGAAGGAGGTCGAAAATTAGCTGCCTGCGGACTTAATCCGATTTTCGAGTCCTTGAACATACCAGGTTACACTGAGCTCCAAGGATTCAACTTCTCATTTAATAGCATTGAATTGTTTTACTTCTCCACGTGCAAATGAATGCCAGGTTGGATCACAGGTATTTCTGTGAGCGTACACATTGTTAAATTTTGCTGCAAATCCGTGTAAAGCCGACCATACCCCCATAGATATTCAAATCCCCACGCGTAGCATCTTATTAATCGTAGTTGACGTTTAAACCATATATTTGTGTTGCGGAGCTACAACTTCTTAGTCAGAGGAAGACATACAGATTCGTAGAGTCTCTTGGTGTATTAAACTTAACGGGTATAAACTTAAAGGGTATCAAGTCTTTACAGAATCAGTGAGACTTACCTTTAAGTATCTTAATAAGCTCGCAACATTCTAGTCCTGGTTCAGGGGACTAATGACTCCAAGGAATCACGTGGCACTAATGCCCAAGAGTACTAGCCTTGATACAGACTCTTAACTCTTACGATCAGAGACGTCTTAGAAAGACACGTGTCTGAAACTGATCAAAAGGGAATTTAATGTATTCACTGATTTAAAGCGATAATAAACCTCACTTACGCATTTAACCTTGAAACTATATTACATAATCGAGTGGTCCTCGTGGAGGTTCTTCTGGTGTTACCACACAAAAACTACGCCGTCATTTGACGACCCTATTACGATAGATACCCTCAAACCGTTATTGATAAGGTACGGTATTACCGTTTAGCGTATGTGATACAACAGAAAACCTATGAGTGAAACTGATTACTTTATATTTATATATCACAAGCTTACTTGGTAATCACAACCGTTTGTGCAACCTCGGTAAAATTTAATTTTTATTTATTTCATGATGATTCGACTGCTTTACTATATACCGCTGTAAAATGTCGTTTAATAGAGAGCCGTTGAGTTCTCTCTTTATAATGCACTGGAATCGTGATAGGCAAATTGTGATCCACGACGAACATCTTTAAATGTAAATGTCGAGCTTAATTTTTACCCTTATTTTTAGCTTGGTCCTGCGGCGTGGATGACACTTCACCACTTAAAATAAAGGAAACATTACTAAGTACAGTTATAGTTTATTTTACCTTGCCTGGGAGGTATTTCTCAGACCGCCCGATACGATGTATTTATACCAGCTCATAGTGCCTTTACATATGACCAATGTGACATAATTATTAACGACGATTTTGAGTTCAAAAAATGGTATTGTATGATTGCTGAAATTATGTATCGATTATTTGACTAATACAGTTTTAGGAGATTTTCAATCACCGACCACAAGCTTTTTAGCTATCCCTCCTTGTCTAGCATACTGTAAATTCTGTAAAGGAACAATTACCGCTTGTGGATGTTGATGTAAGAGAAATGATTTGATTTACATCAGGAGGCCTAATATTCATGCTGCATGAAAAAAGAAAAAAACGGGCGGATGACGTCATGCAGAAAAAACAACCCACGATATTAAGAATTGCCCAGATAACCACCCGCGTCACACCAAGAAGCTGCGCAATCAACCCTATAGCTGTCATTTTCAACAAATCAATACATGATACCAGTATAAGCGGATCTAGTATCTCAATGATCATGAACAGGCTTTGAGAACGATTTTCGACATGCACAGACTACAAATACTTGCGATAGCACAGCTCGTAAGCCTATATACGAAAGAATCATCAAAATAAAGATTAATATTCTACAGCACATTCAAAGCAGCGAAATGATAGAGGCACAGTTAGAGAGAGTACCTCTAATCATTATGTCCAGCTTAGGTTGTATCGCTGTCAGCTATAAAAAGCGTGTGTGGATAGTGTTACTTCCCTAATATTTACCATGCGCGAAATCAGGTCAATAAGGTCGCGATATTTTTTGTAACATATGCATGTCAAAATAACAATCGTCTAGAATCTTTCGCTGAGAATTAGCCAAACTTTTACTGAGACCAAAGTAACTTTGGTTAATCAATAAAGATGCCGATATGGCGTAAGATATAGTACAGATTTCCCTTTAGTAATATATTATCATTGTTAAACTTACTTTTAGTCTGCAACGATCCTCTATTCAGCGCATAAATCGCATTCACTCGTCTTGGGTGGTCGGCTCGACGCAACCTTGATTTCAGCCTGATGACATGCACAACTGTAAGATTATAAGTTATTGATCGAATCTATGGGTTTAACACATTTGACCAGCTCGGACACTATTCTGGTTGCCAATTTTCGCTATGGGACCTTTTGTAAAGGATATAACCAGTATGACACATACTGCACAAGCATACGAGTTTCTCTTTTACCGATTGCTGTGCGGAACGAATACGAGCGATGAGGGATGGCGCAATAGTGCTTGATTCTTAAGTATTGAAGCGGAAGGAGCATTATTAATGTGCTTTGTCGTGGGTAAACGTTTTCACAGAGCAAAGCCGATACCAACTCACGCAGCTTACCTATAGGGGTACCGTTAAACTGGTCGCTTCGATTACGGTACACTCTCTGTTTCGTAGACTGTCCATGTAACTGAAAGCGACCTTAAGTAATCTATGTACCAGTGTACAAAATGAGATGATTAACGCAAATACCACCACTGACGTGCTTTTAGTAATACTGTACACAAGAATACGGATCTAGACACCACCTGCTTTATTTCTGAAACAGTTTTCAGAACGAGATTTGCAGATATTTAGCCAACCTGGTCAGCAGTATGTGTTCCATGCGCTAGAATTCGTTTTTATATCCAAAATTGGATTATTCGTTTGCGAGTGCCTAAACTATTACGTGATTTGTATTAATAAACATTCTAATGCAACTGAATTTCAACCAATGCTATAGTTACACAAGTGGATACGACTATAATTGGCAAACAAGATCTGAAGCTCGCCCTTCGATGTAATTTTTAGGCCATAAAAATGACATAGGATTTATTCACACTCCATTTTGGGTGGTATGGGTCAGAATTTTGTACGATATAGTTTTTACTTAGCTCAGTATCACTACAGACTAAATGCACGAACAGAATAATCGCTGAGTTAAGTCATCAAAATTGAAAAGTACGTTGGAATAAACTCCTTCGCGGCTTGCTCCTTCGGGTTCAGTTGCGGCTTACGCCCGAACGATTAATCGGAATCATTTCCTCCAAAAGACTACTGATCCCCGAATATTCTAAGTCATACACTTATGTGACCTCTCGCCAGAGGTTAGACTACGATGACCTACTTGATTATACCTTACCCGAGCGCAGTCAAATTCCGCTAGAATATTTTTGTTGACGTCGGCTGAGATTTACCGTCTCTTCACTAAGACATGTCCTAAAACAGAGTTTTTTGCTGGGAGTGTCACAGGGCTTGTCATATGACGAGATCTAAAGCGGTCTCTGTAACTAATGCTTACCGGCTCGTCGTCGACGAGGCTATTCTTTAAATAATAACGATTTTACCCGAACCCCGGGCCTTTCAATATCTCGGCATTACCAGTCAAACATCTATAAGATATATGTACCTTAAGGGTCGACGATAGGCATATTCCAGCCCGCGCAGGGACTTACCGAAAAACTGTACGCGTGTCTTTAGGACTTCGATAATTCTGCACCATATTAGTTTATCTATTTTGATGTATCGTGTAGCCGTTTTTTGTGTGGCTCCCCGTCGTTCTACTATTTCCTCTATCCATGTACCTACTGAAGGTGATTAAAAAACTTCTCTCATCTCAGACGGTTACATTTGTCTGTCAACCTCAGCTCTTCGAGGTAGACTTCACTGACCTAGCTTCCTAAACCTAGCCTTCATCGGTCTAAATTGTGCTTACTTAGGCTTCGCCGACCTCAGTGTACCGACCTTATCTTTGCCGACCTAAGGTTCGCCGACCTAGGATTCCCCTAACCTGGCTTCGCCATCCAAAGATTATCCGACCAAAAATTATGCGGCCAGAAAATTGTCTACCGAGCCTTTGCTGACCTAGGCTTTGTCGACCTAGCCTCTCCGACCAGGGATTCGCTGACATAGCTTCGCCGACCCACCTTTTCGCCAACTCGCTCTTTCGATGACTGTAACCCATAGAAAATCTCATGAGAATTTCCTACACAATACGGGAATTAAAATATGAGATCTGAGGCAGGTCTATGTATTGAGATAATCTTTGGTGATCTATAAGTTTCAAGATGAATATGAGAAAAGAGATACGGAGAATGATCCTGCCCGTTTAATCTGTTAGCACCAAAATACGGCCAATGACATATAATTGGTAAATTAGGAACATAAATCGCATGGATGGGCTTTCTCTGCCACTGAGGAGTAGTTCAGCTTAGTTTCTTATTATAATTACAAAAAATGTACTTCAGACGTAGACCACCTTTTTCACATATGGTTCGCTACAAGGGTGAGACTTTCGCCCGTTTTTCAGTATCGAATTTTGTTTTGTTAGCTCTCTGTCCGCCGTTGGTCACGTTTTAGCCAATTCCGTGCGGACATTGGTGCCAGTATGAGTATTGCACGCTCCGCAGTCGCAATTGGTGACTAAATAAACGAGTGATACATATGAGGAGGGGATAGGCTACACCGCACTAAGTACGACGTGTAAGGTACGCCTGCATCATTAAACTTGCACATACACACACAGAGTTTCACACAAAAGTACGATATAAAAGCTCAGCATTCACCTTGCGCATTGTCACTAGTAGATTTGCCCTTCGGGTTCGCGATAATCCTATTCAATGACTGCACACATTCATTCTCTTCAACATATGCCTAAACAATTTGAAACGATGAAGTAAAGTGATTTCGATTCTCATTTTGTAGGACTTTTCTGCCGCCTCCGTAAAATCTTTACGTTCTAGTTTTTCACAACAATCTTGCATCTTCATTCTTGATCGCCATGATAATTAATGGTAATTGCATAAGTAGCTGCAGGTCGGATATAGAAGTAGAAAAGGCTGACCATTTTTTGCATGTATGTCTATCTTCATCGCTTGAGTATGCAGCGTTCATTCCTACTTTGAAGAGTGAAGAGGGTATAAAGTACTCCACAGGAAAAAATATTTTTTATGCAGCACAGAAAAGGCTTAATCAAGACCTGCACTTCCGCCCCAAGTACACAAAAATATTTGCTAATGACGTCTATATTTGAAATTTTTGCATCTTCCTTCAAATTTATACTTTTTGTGATTCGATTCTGCTTTGTCTCTTATAATAGTTTCACTCAATCTCTCATTATAATATTGCAAAAAATACAATAAGAAATCGAAACATTTTAATTTATAGGTGTTAATATATTCAAAGAAAAAAATACATACCCGCCTAAGCCCTTTGGTTCGTACACACCCATCTATTTTATAGCATCCCAACGGCACCAAATTTTCTTACTGTATGCTCTTTACATAACGTCCATCACTCTATCTTATATCAAAAAGGATACCAGCGATCCTGGTCAATTAGCAAGACCTTACAAGCATGCTTTGGGCTAGTATTTAACTAGACTGTAACCCAACGGCTTCGAAAGTGCTGCAAGCTTTTTTGGACTTCTGGGTCAATGGGCTGGTCAACACCCATTTTATTGGCGCTTGTCCTGACTGCTGTAGTCGCACCAATAGCATTCAGGTATTTATATTAATAAGGAGGTTGATTTGTAACAGCAGACCGATATCAAACTGAAATGTATTGAGTACTGTACGACTAATAGAGAACACTGGCGATTAATGCATTGATAGCAATGGATAAGGAATAAAGACGTCAACAGTAGCTGATTTCGCCTTCAAGTCTGTGAACGCAAGACTGTGATGGATTGTATCCACGACTACGAACGAAAATGCATCTTTCTGCAATCGATCTGGCGTCTGGATCGCGAACAGCGTCAATTAAAGCCAAACCTCGCTAACTTGCTTGGATTGCGGCTGGGTATCGGCTGTACCTTTTCACGACTCCCTTTAGTTCTAAATGGACGACCACAACCATGCCGTACAACTTCACGGTCAAATGATTAAAAATTTTGTTCTTTATGAAGTTTAGTGAGTGTCTTGTGGTATCTAAACGGTTTGGCTGCGTGTTTACCAGAGCGATGGGTCGAGTTTTGCAAGTAACTCACGATAATACACGCTTCAGACGAGTAGACTTCGCCTACTCACGTTAGCATAGAGTGCGTCATACCCACCCATTAACCTCAATCCACCGCCGAATTCTGTAGTACGTAGTACTGCAGACCTATCCTCGCTGATACATCTCTATTACCAGATTGAGTAAGATCTTGGAAGGGATAAATATCCATATAACGTTTAGCAAGCTCCCGCACTACATAAAGGGTTCGGACTCCACATAGTATAAAAAAAAATCAGACAAATACCCGCTACCCACCCGTACATCGATAACGACTATATATCCGGACGCTCAACTAAGTGGATGGGTGTGCGCATACGCTATATTATTTTTAATTTTTGCGAGCCCGAAGAGTGGATCTATGAGTGACTGTAAGCAAGGTATGTACCGGACTTTCAAAACATACTTACTGTCTATCGGAAGTGTAAACATCGCTAGGCGTACCTTACAAGCCGTACTAAGTGCGATGCAACCTTTCCCCTTTTATTATAAATATATGTGGTACAGGTGCAGCTCGATGGCTAGGTTACTGATTGCAACCGCGTAGAGAGTGCGAGTCACTCACACGCACCATTGCTCAAACATGAATAGTCCTAACAGGTAATAATGTGCGACAAGAATTCAACCGTCAAATTATCGACACAAAGGGATAGCTCTTGGTGGATCCTAAAAAACAAGCGAGTCGCCTGAGAAACAACTGGTTAGTCTACAAGCGTGAGAACGGCCACACTAACATGAAATAAAAAAGATATCTGGCACAGAAGTACATAATTAGCTGATTAAAAAACTATGTAAACAGATTTTAATATAGAGATTTGAACCAGTAAACATGCCAAGTATACCGGTGCGAGCCCAAAGGTTTCGCATCCCGCGACAAAAATATTGGCAATTACGCTAGAATAAGCTCCTGCACAACGACAAAGGTATCAGCAAATACGAACAGTGGTACACAAGTACGCGATAATCTTGCAGCCTGGGCGCCCTACAAAGATTGGAGGACGTTGTTTCCGGAAGAGTGTCCGCTACCAATCGCACTGATTCCACCCACACCTGTTGAGTGTAATAGCGCAACCCGGCGATAGTACGGCGCGGTAGTACACCTAATGTCAGGCTTCATGGTACACATTATGTTCTTTGAAAGAAGGACATACACGTAATCACAGCCTAATCTTTTCGTTGACCTTTGTCTGAGATCTGGTTCCTACTATTACCGGATTCGAGTGTGTCCTCCCTGTGCACATCGCATTCACATCTTCCTTATACATGAAGGATAACTTCATTCAGCGGACCCTTGAAATTAATTGCAAAGCCGTTCCAATATGCATAGGCGTGAGCACATGCATTTGCGAGCTTTAAATCCGATAGATTTCTGCTGGAAGGGTTTTAAAGGGAGATCGACCTAAGTTACTCATTGTGGTCTTTTTATGGGATCATTTTTATCGCGATCCCGAAGGGTGAAGCTATTAGTAACTGTGCGGAATATGAATACAAGCTTTAAATATCCTACTTTTCCTGTCTGTGTGTGCGTGGGTGTTGATTACGAGTTCAGGTGTACCTTACACACACTAAGTGCTAACAAGCCTGTACCCCCCCCGTAGTACATAGGCCTCCGAACTCACTCTTTGAATAGGTCACTATTGTGGCGCACGTTTTTTTTATAAATTCAAATTATTCCGCGTTGAATAATATCATATAGGTTTTTTATGTTTTTAAATCAATCGGTGTTGGATATTATCCTATAAGCAAGTCTGGACGCTTATAAGCAAAGGCCGATCGTGTTGCCCAAGTATAATGTACTGTGTTAACACAGACATTGACAGCATCATACTCCTTCTTCAGTGACTGCTGCTGTATAGTATTTTGCAACTTGATCCAGCTCTCCGGACTCAAAGGGCGAGCTTCAAAGCTTGGTCCCCTATGTTAAGGCAGGGTGTGTGGAGGCAAGAGTGTACAGAATTCGCGAAGTGGATGTGGTCATACTGATATCAAAGTAGAGTAGGGTATATTTTGTTTTGGGAGGCCATTCAAACGGTTGTAGACTATTCGTTTTTTTCGGCTATTCACTGGAATCCAGCGAGTTGATTGTCTTTTTAGAATCTCCCAAAATCTTGCACCCTCGGCGAACAGTCAATATGTGAAAGTGGTTTTTACCCGTTGAACCTGATTAAATGCAAAAGCAAGATTCTATGGTCACCTCTTGGTGTCAGAGAAAGCTCCCTCAATTCAATCACTCGTACTCATGAAATACTAATTTGTCGTCGACCGAACTTCGTCGTCGTCAACTTAGACAGGCAGGGTGATCCTTTGTCTCCCTTTTTCGTTTTTGTGCATTTTACAACTCAACAAACATCAACATGTAGTTTCAACACACACAATTTATCCGCGTTCCCAACTAAAACACAAGCAGCACGACCCCTTCCCGAGACGCAACCTATTAAAGTGGGAACGTGAAATTTCAGAGCATGGTCATGGAATACGTTTGTTATAGAGAATTAGCTAGGTTGAAGATATTGCCAGATTTTTATCTCTTCTAAGCTCGTTTACTCAATCTAAATAATACAAGGGAATATATTAAAAAGTGACACGGTTTGAAAGTTTGACCAGAAAGTGACACAGTTTGTGTAAAAAAGATATGTCACGGTAAATTATCCCTGGTACACTGTACCGGTCTTCATAAGGACATAGTAAATTATAATTTCGTTCAAGATAAGCAAATTGCAGGTGCTGTCAAACTCGAAGAAGAAGCGACGACCTAAGGTTGCGCCACGGTATACTCGTAATCGAGATGAAGACGCTGGCAAATACGTAGACGAGAACCGTGTGGTTACTAGTCAACAAGTAAAATTAGTGCGCGGTATATTTACACGCACCACGTGCCGCTGTTTCGTGCTCAAGTCGTTCAGTGAAGCTAATATTCACAAAAGCCTCAAGTTTGGCATATGGAGCACAACGACGTTGCACAGTGCTCTGCTAAACCAAGTTTATAATAGCGACACGAATGCAAACCTGTCGGTCTTGCTCTTCTTTAGGTATTCGCATCTGTTCGATATCAGCCAATACGTTTGCTCATTATTACGCAAGCACTTTTTTAGAAAATACACAACGTTAAAATGGCACTATGTAATGTGTTGAGCTTGTTGACATTGAACGTGTTTGGTCTACACATTGTAATCTAAATGTTCTGACCAGATTTGGCAGCCGCATATTTATAACGGTAGCTTCGGTCTGCCAGACGTTCAATCGGTTTGTAAAGAGCTCACAATGGGCACCGCATTTGACGTCGACGTGTCAATCTTGAAGTAAAAGAGGTGTTCATGTGGTAAGGAGGCAGTGAATGCGCTTAAACTGTATGCATTTCAACAATCGAAGTACGCCATGGTGCACACTCAAGGCGCAATGTTCCGCAAAATCGTGTGCAGTAGTGCTGATGCCGGATGTACGTAGTTCGTTAATATCTCTCGCATAAGAAAGGGTGATGTAGGTGATTGGCATGTGACAAGCGCAATCTTGTCACGTCTTAACTGTATCGGAAGAGCCAAAACAACTTAAATGTAACTTAGTGTCCACCTAGTGATAAGGTTCGCTATTGCGGCTAACCCATCATCAGCGGCCCGTGAGCTCATCACCAAGCTTCGGCACCAAGATGGTATAAACGCATCTACAAGCACAATGTACCGTGCGAAAGAAACTGTGGCAGCAGAGATGTTCTCTGTGAATCCATGGACAATACGGCTGTCGAAAAACTATAACATCTGCACTTCGCTTATCTTGAACAACATTATAATCTACTATGTCCTTCGGAAGACCGGTACAGTGTACCAGGTTAATTTACCGTGACAAATGTTTTTTACACAAACCGTGTCACTTTCTGGTCAAACTTTTAAACCGTGTCACGTTTTGATATATTACCATAATACAAATCAACCAGCTATGAGACACACTGCTGTATAATATATACTTAAGGGACCGAAGGCAAATATGATGGGTGTGGCGTGCGTGCAGCGTACCGATGCCGATGGAGGTGGGTACGTGGGTCGGCGAAACCGCCCGTGTGAAGCGTGGGTAGCCCATTGGAAACTCGAAGAAAGTGATGCAGGACTCTGGTAGTGTGTATGAGTGCCCATGCATGACCCATGTGTGTACCTATAATTGTCCTTGTCGAAAGGAAAGGAAGAAGCTAGGCATAATTGTTATTCATACGTGAGAAGGTTGTATCCTTCTTTGCGGCGCTTCTTTACTTACCATTTGGTCGGTGCACCAGTGAAAGCAGCACGACCAGTTATATAACAATTGCCGCCCTTATCGACTCTGCTCTTGTCGACTCTTTTCAATCGAATTACATAGACTTGCGTAAGGCATCCTATAAGTTGCTTACATTTTTTAGCATCCCAGGTTGAGTAACCTTTCACTTTGTCGCGTCATTTGTGCCGCAACGTCGGATCTAGAAGGTTAGACGCGTCATGTACTTCCTTCATGATGCTGGGCATTTTATTTTTTATTTTTTGGACACGTGGTGGTAAGCAAATTGTTTTGCGCGATGCTTTGTGCGTCTTACACATTTCGAGCAACCTTTTCTATACCTTGAGTCAGCGTCTTCGATCCAATCGTCATACATGTACCTGGAATAACATACGATGAGAACAGAGGGCAGAACTGCAACAAGTCGCTTGCGTCTCTGCGTGCTAACAATACGGAAGGACGAAACAGCAGCAGCAGTGTCATGCAGAGTGTATTCTTCTGTGAAGGCCAAATGGCTCTAGATAACTGTGTCGACCGACCAGCATTCGCTTAAAAGCGGTTCAAGCACATACGCTTTGGAAACGTAGCTGAGTGTGCCCCTCACAGAGGCCGATGCGTCGTCCGTGGTGAGTCTGATCATTCACAGCTGCACCTGATGGCTTGACATCACCTCCGGAGTGGCGTACGCTATTCACTGCTATCATTTATATCGAGTCCACCTTCATGCGTGTTTATTGGTTCTCCCCAGCACTTTGAAAACTCTCTTCAATCGATTTGCCACCAAGTACGGTGGCGTCGGTCCTAGTATCCAGATCGTAACCCTTATTCAGGACGTCTAGATGGTCGGGCTGTTCTTCAGCCTTTTCCATAGTGGCTCCAAAATCTTAAAGGATCCCTTGCGCCTGTGCTTGAAATCAAGATGCCTCTCTTCCGGCTCGACGTCAATAGACCATCGCGTCTATCGCTTTGCCCGGACGTCACCCGTACAATGGCTACACACGGCACCGCCCCTTCCTCGACAGTAGAAGGGGAAAACCTGGTCCCTCACCCTCACCAGTTTGTACCTATTCCATAACGTCGCGAGCCTGAGACTCCCTCGAAGCCTCTTGTTTCTCCCTCGACGCGGCACCCGTCCCGCAATCCACGGAAGCGTCGTCCCGCTCTAGAACAGGTTTTGTGTCAATAGTAGTCAGGTCCGCGCGTTGCTGCACGTCGCCAATCCGGGGGAATAGCTCTCTACTTCTCCAGATCGGATACTGCATCGAGAAATGTATCCTTCCCTTCATCGCCCACTTCCGGCTTCTCATCCTTCTTGGATGGATTTGGGCTGTTTTCCTTTATTGGAAGGGCTAGATCGTTATGAT
>JH597858.1:31436-79297 GCA_000173235.2 Hyaloperonospora arabidopsidis Emoy2
TACAGATCTGTTTTTTGTATCGGTTCTCAGTGCCCGGGTCCATTGCCTGGCAGACCTGCAGGTGTTGTCGCTGACATCTGAGCACCTATTGTTATTTCGTCATGTAACTCGTGGACTTGTTGGGTAATCGCTTGGAGACTGGTTGTCATTTTGTCATTACACACGAGCTTTAGTTTGAAATAGTTCGTTTATCCTCACTTGCTAGTCATTTTAGTGTTGATGATATCGTGTTTTTTCGTGTCGTCGAGTGCGTTAACACTCGTCCTCTACTTGCACTACTCTTAAATGGTTATCGCGCTTCTTCTGCTGTAGGTAATCAAACAACAATCCTTCCCACGATAGATTCTACAATGGCTCCCACGTTGATGCTTCGTATCCCTTCTACTTTACCAGGAACCGCCACCGTGTCCTGTCAGTACTCGTCGAGAGTGGTAGGTCTTCATCCAGTATCGCTTCATTTTCGTATCGTCCACTCTATTTATCCGGGATCCAGCTGTCCTCTGGAAAGACTTTCTTATCGAATTTGAAGCGACTGCTATTGTTCAACCTGAGACTAGCCTCGTCATCAGTCGCTCGCCCGTGTCGTTGACCCATTTCAGACCAGAAATGTATAAAACTGGGTAAAATCTGTACCCACCTCGGTATGGCAGCTTTTGCCATTGTAGGCAGTCTTCCGATCGTCTCTGGATCCCGAAGGGGCCATGCCATCGGTGAGCCAACTTCATCTTCAATCCTGGCTTCACCTTCTTCATAAACAATCACACTTAATCTCCTTCCTGGAATCCAGTCTATTTTGGTATATCCGCTTCTTCATCCCGTCGATATGTCCCTGTAGTGGTTTTAGGACGGTCCGTTCTTGGAAACCTTCGTCGTTTGGCTGGGTTGAGTCGTTCGTTGTGCTCTTTTGCTCGTCGAGAGTTTGGGTCCACTTGGTAGGTGTTTGCGAGTTTGAGTGCAATCTACCGTTGTATGTTTGACTCACAGTGCCACATGACTGGATTCGTTGGATATATTTCCTTGCCTGAGCTTACTGGAGGCCGTTGAATCGACTCAGTCATATCTTTTAGTGTGGAGTGAGCATCCCAGCCATGTACCAGATTGAACGGAGTTTCCTTTCTCATCGAGTCTCTGGAGTTGTTGATGGCATGAACCAGCTTCTCGTCAATATCATCCCAATCTGCTTGTAGCGGATCTTCGATATGTACACGCACGGTCTGTATCTTTGTCTCCACGCTACGTTCTTGCTGACCATTTGCTTGTGGTCGGTAGATCAGTGTAGCTCTTGATTTAGATCCGATCATCTTGGCGAAAGTTTGAAAAACTTCGCTTATGAACCTCGGGTCTCTATCATGAAGAATGAGGATAGGTGCTCCGAAGCGGCGAAAACTGTTATCTACGAATGCCTTCGCGACCGCTAGTGCCCCTGTGGCACTCATTGCTTTGGCTATTACGAACCCCGTGGAGTGATCTGAAAACAACAGCAACGCCGTGTTTCCGCGTCATGTCATAGGTAACGGAATGAAAAATTCAATTAATACGACTTGGAAGGGCCGGTCAACCACCACGTAACATAACGAGTATCCTCTCAAATGGGGCTTGCTTTTACTGATGCTGCAGTCTTCGCAACCCTGTACGTGTTTCGCAACATTGGCGTAAAACTCCGTCCAGTAGTAGTCGGTTATTACTCGATTGTAGATTCGCACGATCCGTTGATTTCCGCCTTCCACCGAGGCATGACACTTAAGCAGTATCTCATCAATCGAGGTAGTCGAAACCACTAGTTGCAGCTTTATATATGCATCAGTTGAATGTTTAAAATCACGTTGTCCTAGGTAGTAGACTATACCAATTTCGCTCAGTACGACACGGCCTTGCCTGAGTCGCTCACTTGTCCATAAGTAGGATTATTGAACTCTACTCTGAGGAATTTCGTGAGTGTCACCCACTTCTCTTCCTCATCTTGGGCAATCGAGATCCTGTCTCTTTGTTCAGCTTGCACTACCAGCGGATCTATGTCTTCTATGCTTGGAGGCCCTCAACGTTTTGGCGCTTTCGTCGGTTGCTCTGTTACTCGCCGAGTCTTGGATCGTCGAGTGAATGTTTCAAATTCGTCGCTCCTGCCTGTCATCTAAATAGCTCCGGTATTGTTCGATCCTGCCCAACCGATCCCCCATGTTAATTAGCACGAGAAACCGTCCCGGTGAGGAGGGCCCGCGAATTGGACTCGTCGAGCCGCGCTCCGTTTTGTGACTGTTATGGCCGGCGTTCCACTCCTTTTGTTCAGTGACGTAGAATTATGGCAAAGATATCGCAAAGAAGTTTCCGGTTGAGTTGGAGGTGAGACTGCACGGATGGTACGCTTCAGTTAAGCCGAAAGCGCTCTGATTGGCGGACACTATCTGGGACGGGTGGCGCGCAATAGCGCACCAAACTTCCAGTGAGCAGGATCGCCACTACGTGGGACAAGTCCAGATGGCAGTCAAACCAGTGTGATTACGCAATCCATCGTGAGACATGGCAGGACAGGGATCACGATCCCCAACTTGCGATCGCGATCCCGACCTGGAATCACTTCCCTAACTTGCGGTCACGATCTAGACTTGGGTTCGCGATCCCGAACCTGCGATCGTGATCCATGATCGAATGGTCGTGACATCCGAGGTGGACCACATGAAGATCCGACTGCTGATACACCTGGTGTGGACCACGTAAATACGAGGGGACGATCCTCCTGAAAAGGTGACGCGTGGTATCCGGTTAGGAGATACAGATGGGAACAGTGATAGGTTTTGGGTTGATTGGTTAACATTAAACAGAGTTCAATTTACTTCAAAGACACACGCTATCTTTTGCGGGCAGAATCTTTGGCCTCCCGACGAATAAAGAGCCGCGCTACACGTCTACACAAGTGTCACAACTGGATTGTTTGGCCAAGTGCGTTCCTGAACTCTCAAGACACCAAGTCAACTGCGATCGGATGCAGCAAACACAGCAAGGGCAAGAGGTGTAAGATCGCGAGACGGCTCAAGCGGTCAGAAGGCTCGCGGGATCAAGCATCACCGTAAGGCAAGGCGATCTGTATCAGATCAGGGCAACTAATACAGAGACCCACCCAAAACCAACGCGATCGTGTGAAGATTTCCACGCGATCGACACCAATCCCAATCAAGGTCAAGTTTGGCATCGAATCGAGTCCACCTGGAAGAGTTTAACCCGCTCTACCGACGGGTACACAAGGTGAGGAAGGCAAAGCACACGAAATTGGAGTACCCCCTCCGTTATTCGGTCTTCTGGGCGCCAGTAGAGGGTTGGGAACGTCTCATAAAATGAGCGAATCCCACTACACCAAAGAATCGACGAGCAGCTTCTCTTGCATGCTGTTCAACGCTTGCAGTTCGTTTAGTCAGGCTTGATCTTCTATCACCTATCATACTGTGGTTCCTAGTGCTCCAGTATCCAGAATACCGGCCGCAAAGTTATGACAGCGCATTACATTCGAATAACGGATGGAATTAAATCGTCCGACCAATTTCTTGTTAGTCGCTAGTTTTACCTGAAACGATTCCTTCTTGCATGCGATCAACCCATGGATTGTTGGATCGCGAGCCCGGCGTCACCGATAATGATCAGGTCTGTCACGATGTGGTCTAATACTTCTTGGGTTCATTGCGATGACAATGGTTCATTCAGGTATATTTTTTGCAGTATCCACGAAAAACTAGCATAATCAGAACACTTCTCTGTTTCAGCCGACCTGTCAATAGATAGCACAAATCCAGCAAATACTGGAGGTACTCGCGCGTATAGCAGTTCAGGATCTAACCGCACACTCGCCAAATGTTTGGAAGGTGGAATGACATAGTGGACCGACTCGCCGAAACCGACGGTAGGTGGTATTGATGCCTGCAGTAGTTGAGCAAAGTCGACCTCTCTCTTAGTTACTCCTCTGATCTTTAAGTGATACAGGTAAAGCAGTACTACAAAGCTGACTGAGGCCCATAAAACGATTTGGACGTAAAAAACCATTCCATCGTCGGGAAGCGAGTGTAGACGTGGACGGTTTTTCCAGAGAAAAGCATGTACGTTATTTTCAGCAACTGTAGTAACGCTAGCACTTCTCTTTCAGCAGGGTGGTATTTAACTTCGTTTTCCTTAACACTGGACCACAGAATTGAACTGGATGCAGCTTGTAGTCATGCATTTGCATTAGTTTACTGCTTGAGGCCCAGTCGTTAGCAGAAACCATCACGTGAGCGTCACTCGCCGAGCTTAATAGCGTCAAATTGGCGCTCGTGATATCTGTTGTTGTGAAAGTTCGAAGGATGCGCGCGCGGCTGTTAAATCGCTTTGAGCACGAAGTCCTCTTCCTTGAACTGGTACAGCACATCTCCATAAATAGCTATATTCTGGATAAATCAGCTGTAATAGTTCATAGCTCCAAGGAGCGCTTGCATCCCCTTTTTAAATATTGGGAACGACCACTCGGCGATCTTTTTCAGTCTGGTTGAATCTGCTGTGATGCCATGCGCAGTCACTTGTGCGACAGAAAATCAACCTGGCATTGCACGAAGCTGCTTTGGTAAAGCTAATGCTGATGCGACACTCCGTGAACCGTATCAACAATCGATCGAGTGTCGAGATACACTCTTCAAAGCTTTTACCTCCAAAGGAGATGTCGTCTACGAATGACCTGCAACAGAGCACCGGTGATACCTCCGACTCGTCTGCCCCTCCGGTGACAAACATGTTGCTTGAAGGGTTATTGACCAAGCTTTGTAAAGAGTAGATCTTGTCAAGAGCTCGATTTACGGCATCGAGCTTGGTCATCGCGACGGTATCGTTGCTGGACTCGTCGATTCCTGCATTTTCACCCGGACGCATCCCTGTTGCCTCATCCTCAGCAGTTTTCATCTTAACAGAGAAGTCCTTCCATTACCCGTGTGGTTATACATGTCCCCATAACGCATTGTCAATGAGCTGCTGATAAACATCGGAGCGTTTTTTTTTTAGCTCAAATGTCATACGAAGCCTCTCAGATGCCCCAACGCAAACAAAATGCGGATAAGTGGAAAGCCCATTTTGTTATCATCACGGCCCATAACCTGCTAACAGCATCCAGCGAGCAGAACCACCGGTAGACATTAAGTTCAGTAAGCATGCCATCAACCAGAGGCATCGCGTATTCCATTCCAGCAGTGACGGCGTTGACTAAATTATAGTCGATACACAGTCGGATATCGATGCCATTCTTTTCAGGGACAATAAAGATAGGAGAATCCCACGGGAGTAGTGATAAACATATCAGTCTCGCCTTCAGCAATCTCTTTAAAAGTTATACAGCTTGGATGAATAACGCAGAGGTACTCGTCGAGCTCGTTGTTTGATAGGGTCATGACCTTGAACATTGATATCACACACCACTCCGTATGAGGATGGTGATAGGGCGTTTACGCTTAAGATTACAATCCCTGCATGATTTTGTAGTAGGCTGACTAATTGAGCACATTGGACTTTCGTATGCGCTGGGAAAATCATTTTTTTTCTCTCATGTGTAATCCAGGTTTTTCGGCGTCAACTCCGTAAAGTCTGATAGGAACGCAAGTTCTTGTGCGTAGTCGATCAAACTGGTACCGCCGAATAGGTGCTCGAATTCGGCTGAGGCGATTGAAGATTCTTCCAACGTATCATCACGAATCCTTCCGTCGGTCCTCTTCAGTGCGCAGAGAAATCGACGGTCTTAATCATCCAGCAGTGTACGGTCCGTGCCGATCGACGCCCACTCGGTTGTCCCACGTTGTCGAGTAGGGTGGTCCAACTCGTCCAGGCATCCCTCGTGTTTTCGCTATCACTCGTCTCGTCAAGTTGAACAGTCGGACCCGTCTCATTATCTTCGTGGTCACCCTCATCATCTACCACGATGACATCCTGCTCAAAGGAGTTACGCACACGGGATGTTGAGTGCTGTCTGTGTCACCTTCTACCACCCAATCCATGCGAAAATCATGTACATTACTTGTTCTCGGCGTGATTGGGAACTTGACACGCCCTGGTTCATCATCAAGATTGTCATCTAGCAATCTTGTTGTGTACTTACCAACAGGACTAGTCCGTCGGAGACGATCCGTAGGTTATGTTTAGTCTCGGCTATTGACTGCCGGAAGTGCTGAATCAACCATCCCTCATATAATTTCCGTTCTGACCTGAACAACTGCTTGTCTATGACATGCTCGTACGCCAGCACTTGCTAATCGCGATATTGCGATGCTCTGATTCCGACGTAACCTTCGTCACGTGGTAACAATTCATGTGGCAACCACATCATAATTGGAAATACGCTGGACAAGACGCAACTCCCGACGAATCATTCGTCATTTGCACCTTTATCGCGTGGCCATTTATGTTGTACACTATCGTCGGTACCAACACAAGCAGTCGGCGAACCCGAAGCCGACGATCCGGGCTGTTTCTATTAAAGTTGGAACTTATCAAACAGGCGACTCTCAATGTCCAGCGATTCGGTAGGTCCTCCCATGACTTCGTCCCCGTGCGTGGACTCTTCGACCTCTCTCGCCTACTTGAGCAAAGGAATTGTAATTTATCTGGTAATATCGCCGCTGCGTTGAACAGATCTAGCCGGATCCCGGATAGTATCATAAAGTCTGTTTCAAGGATCAGATCCACCCCCGCATGGTGGGGCATAATCCACACTTCAAACTCGAAGACAATTTCCCATCCTAGGGTAATTTTGACTTTCGCTCGTGACGTGGTGATGCCCTTCAACCTTCCAATACCTTGGACTTTATTTCGTTCGTCGTTGCTTGTAAGCCGTTGTGGAACGCAGGCTTCTGGCGAACGCTTCCGTAATTGCTAGCACCAGTACCTAGCAAAATTCTAATCCGTTCGTCGTTGATAGCGCCCATGACCAATGCCCGCATCCAAACTTGGCGATCGAACTTCCTCGATGACCATTATCGAAGTCGTTCGCCTGGTAGGAGCCGTACCTATCTTTTCGTCCGCTTAGTTGATCATAGTCGTATGTTCGCGTCCAGTCGTGCAATCGTTCGTTTGTCACCATCGTCCCACTCACTCTGCTTCATCTTCTTTCCTTGATCCCTTCACTCGTCGGGCCGTTTTCTATCTCCAACGAAGGCCATTACGTAGTTCGCTTCCACTGCTGGTTGAACTGACTGTGGCAGCACTTTTTTATCTGACTCAGTCGAGGGCGGCAAGCCCGCTAGTTTAAATTGGCCCGACGATTATATACCGTGGAGGTTTTGAGGAACTAACGACTTGTACACCGTGGTTTTGTAAAATTTGGTGAGTTTCTCAAATTAATCAAACTACTCACACCAGCCACCATCACGCACCTGTTTGCAGAACTTGCACCGCCTTCTGCAGATATGAGTGTCGTGTCCCGTGGCACCGCATGCTCCGCAAGGTCTATACTTACAACGTTCGCGCGATTAACCAATGCGTTCCCTGCTATCTGGTCCTTCTCGTAGATCGATAGACCTGTTCGATCAATTAATCGGTGGTGCGCAAGTGCGTGGATTTTCATGGCGATTACAAGTCTGCCGAATATATGACTCACTTCTGCATCTGCTTCCATCCTGTCCGAGTCAGAGTCGGAATAGAAGTCGCACGCCTAATCGTGAGCGCTTTCGTCGCTAGCCGATTCATACAAGTTAGTGTCTCGATGTGCTCTACACTCGTCGAGCGCTGTCCGCAGATCTTCTCCCGATGCTGTCGCAAGTATGGCTCGACGACTATAATCATACTCCCAATTCTGTCAGGATGACTCGACGACTATATCATACTCCCGATTATCGTTCCACCCGGATCGGTGTTACTGATCATCACCCCGGATTCTTCGTCGGTCGTCTCGGCGATCGCGTATACCTACTAAGCGATCGTCCCCTCTTGATTATCGGTTTAGATCATGATGCCGACCCACATCACAACGTCCGTCGTGAGGTCGGCCATCTCGCGCTTCTTTCCTCAGGCAGCTCGATCCGCGACTAGTGTTCTCACGATTACGCTGTTTCTTCCGTTTCTCCTTCAACAGGCGGTGACTGAATTTCTTCACGACTCGCTCTATATCGTCGAGACCATGTGGCTTGATCAAATCTCTTAAGTCTACGTCACCGATGTTAAGCACGAAATGTTCGACTTGATTGGCTGCGTCTGCGCCGCCTTCTCATACTGAATCTACGCCGTACGCGCGTACCCATTCGGTCGCAGTTAAAATTCACACACGTGTTCGGTTTCACCGCACTCAGCTGGTTAGTACCTCTACCTGGCAGATCAATCGAACTGATAACATTAGTAGTTCAAGAAAGCTTTCCTTGCAAGCTCCACTTCTGCTGCGTTTTCCGCGCCATTTCTTGGCAACAGAGAGGATGGTTTAAACCACCATCTGTGACTGGCATGTTCCCTTCATCTCGTAGGTAAATCGCTTAATCCATTATAATTCACCGTCTGATCGATATCGCTTTCCCTCGAATTTGGTGATGTCATCCAGTGACGCGTGCTTTCATATCTCCACGACTTTACTTCACTTGCTTTGCGCATCGCCATAGCTCAACTGACGACCCTTCGTCAAGTTCTCGGACGTTGTCGTACTCATTGTCACTTCCCTCGAAGTGTTCGTCGCCGGTCACCCCTTCAGCTTCCACCTGATATCTTTGTTGTGTTGATTCGGTGACTCGTGGCGTACGCTTCGGCGTTACCATATGCGAGTCTGCGAAGTACGGCGTTCTTTTCGTCCCCGAGAAGACTCTACATGTAGGCTCTATCGTCTTCGGTAGTGGTGTGTTCACAGGTCCAAGTTCGACCGTGCCTTGGATAATCCGCTCGTCGAGACGTGGCATCGGAGAACTCTCTTCCTCTAGCATCTTGTCTACTTGCTCTCGGCGATTCAGCGGAACCTGCAATTTCATTTCGTCTTCAACTGCAAACGCTTCTTTCAACTTGCGCTTCTACTACATCATCTCGACTTCCACCGAACGAGTTTTAAATTCCACCAGCATCAACCTAGAGGGCCTGGAATTACACTCGTACCTATCGCTTGTAGCAGGAGCACAGTATTGTCGGCCATTACCTCCAATGACATGCTATTGAGTGCTTGTAGCAACTCATACCTAACGACAGCCATGTCGCTTGGTATGCTGCTTTAGGACTGAACAGCTGGATCCACATTCTTCATCTCATCGCCGAGTCGCTTCAAAGTCCAATTCTCCATAGGGGTCCCGACATCCAATGTGGCCCCAAGATCTAGCGGTGTCGCTCACTAGAAGTCACATCTTGACTTCTATCTTCTTCTTCGTCGCGCTCGTTGGCCACGCGCGTAGCAACCCCGCGAGGGTTGCTGCTATGGCTCACATGCAGCGTACGTTCTTCTGCTTCATCACTGAGTTCAACGGTGTCGTTTTCCTCAGCTCTTCCATCCTTCTCATCATCTTGGTCCCTCACTTCGAAATCATCGAACTGGATGGCTCCTTTTACCCCCGCTTTCGCAAGGGTGTTGTTTGAACTCGCCGAGCTCGGCTCAGCATGCGGCGATCGTCCGGCTGTTGCCGAGGTTGTACCGCTCGCGTTTCTCGATTCATTGACCTTACTGCTCCTTATTTGATTGGTACCTGCTTTAACGAGCGCACACCCTATATCCCGGGTCCCGGCACCAGTTGTGGTATAGTAGTTAGTTATAAATGCAACAACACAGTCTTAACGTAACGACACAGCAATCGCCGAGTAAGTCGGCGCAGTTGGGCTAATACGTCGGGATTTTTTAAATTTTTCGCGGTTCGCCCTTTCAGGTTCAGTTGCGGCTTTCGACCTCGCTGAGTACCCACAACCACTCTCACTTCCATAAGCCTGCCTGAGCTCAGCATCTTCCGTTTCTCAAATCGTGTGACTCACATTATTGGGTGGATGTGGGCGTTTTCACGCGTTTACAGGTCACTGGGCGCTATGTACGCCTTACTAGAAGACTTACGGTGTACTTGGTTATAGACTCACCGTCTCGTCGCTCGACGAATCTTAAAGCAGTGCCGTCTACTGGGTCACTGGCTCGTCGCTCGATGAGACTAAAAACGATACCATCTATTGGGCTACTGGGTCGTCGATCGACGAGACTTAAAACGGTGTCGTATATTGGATCACCGGCTCGTTTCTCGACGAGACTCAAAACGGTGTCGTCTACTGGGCCACCGGCTCTTCGTATGACGAAACTAATCTTCGCTGGAAGCGAGTGTTACCCAACCCAGGCCGACTTATCTCTTGGTGCTTCCAGTAGAACCTCTACAAGCTGTGCCTCTCGAGGTTTGATGGTAGGCATAATCTAGCCCACGCAGGGACTTACCTAAAAACGTGTACTCGTGTCCTAGACTTGGCAAGTTTTTCTCTTTATTCAATTATCTCTTTTGCTGCTAGATGAAGCCTATTGGATGGCTCCCATTCATTCCCCTACTTCTCCCATACAATTACCTAGTGACTTAAACAGTCGATCTTCCAGCTGCTTCGCTAGATTTGAACTCGACAAGCATGAACTCGACGAGCCCTATCCGGGCGAGTTTTTTCTCGACGAGTCTGAACTCGACGATCTCATTTCAACGAATCTATCTTGACAAGTCTTATCTCGGCGAGTCTTATCTCGACGAGCCTGAACTCAGTGAGACTTAACTCGACGAGTATTCGCTCGACGAATTCCAACTTTCATAATCAGCAGATAGGAGGGATACCAAGTAAAAAAATCCCTACACTATATCTGCCGATTCTTGATCTTTTATGGTCATCGTCACATCATCAATTTTAAACACGGGGTTTTCAACACTAGATCTCAAATCTCCATGTATTTCGTTGTTGCTTCTCGATGGTCGATCCATTATTGTCTTACGCCCATCCTGCACGTGAATCTTTTCCTATATATTGTAACTGTCATCCATGTCCGTTTCCACGTCTTCTGTACCTCTTGACTGTTCTCGATGGATAGAAACTACATCTTCATAAAATTAATGCGCGAAGTTCTTGCTCACTTGATCTGCTGTTGTGTTGCACATACTGAAGTGGCGGTGGCTCATCAAATTTTACTGATCTCGTGTACGTCACCCTCTTGACATCGTCATCTCATTTTCAAAACACCTCAACTCGGTCGGAGTAACCTAGAAAAATACATTGAGACGCCTTCTTGGGCATCTTGGTCCCCTTTGACTTGTCGACATGGGCTAATCCCATTTGACCGAAATACGCACGTCTCAGAAAGGTCATGTTTCTTCCCGAATATAAACTCAATGGAGTTGTAGTCAGTTAAATGGCACATGGAATTCGGTTTATCACATAGACTGCTGTGTTCATCGCCTCGTCTCACCAAACCTTGTCCACTTCAATATAACTGAGCATTCCTCTGGCTGGCTCAGCCAGTGTCCATTATATGCATTCGGCCAGCCCATTCGTTGCGACAAATATGGCACCGTCGTCTGGTTCAAGATACCATTTTTTGACCCATACCAAAAAATTTCTGTTGAAGTATTCCGTTCCGTTTTCTGCCTTGATACGTTTGATCTTCTTAAACAGTAGGTCATCCACCAGTGCCTTGTACGATGAAGCTATCCATCACTTCCGAATTGTTTTCGATATATTATGCGACAATATACATCTTAATAAAACAATGATTAATGCCACGACAAATTTTGATCCTCCTCGAGACTTCGTTTACATAGGCCCCATGACATCACTGTGGGTCGACTTTAACTCTTTCTTGGTGTTCACCTGTCCGTAAGTTGATTTTAAAAACGTCTTGACGGACGCCTTGCCCATGGTGCTCCCTTTGCACATCTCGATATCAACTTCACTGCATTGATTCTTTTTGATCTTAAGTGTTCAATGAATCATTCAATCGGTAGGTGCAAAGGGCGTTGTGTACAAGGGGCAGGGACGTAATCAATGTAAGCTGATGACTTGCGTTCACTAGTAATTCCTCGTTCAAGACTGGAAATTGCAACAGTCTATCCCTATCACGATGTGCATTCAAAAGAGTACCCAGACCTATCGATCAAGATTGAATACTCGTTGAGCGCATCAGTGTAGCGCGCGTGCGGCTCAGAATATCTAAGGGCATCACAGACCTGTTACCTGCATCTTGCATGCCACACCTGTAGATCAGCCGCTTCGTATCTGTCACTTAATTTTTTGTTCTTGATCAGTCTCTTCGCTTATTTTGGCTGGATCAGCCGGGCTGCTATCTTAGACGTACAGCTTCTTTCGGCTTGGTAATTGAATGATTACTTCTGCGCTGCTTCTGGTCAGCCAACTCAGAACTGAAAAGATCACTTAAAGACCGTTTATTCAAAATGCCAATATTGACAGCAGCGTTCGTCCTAATCCCGACACCCATAGTGTCTCTTTGATCCTGATCACTTCTCCAGTATTGAGCTGCACGCGCACTGTATCAACACCTTGTGCCTCCAATTTGTTTCCGTCTGCTATGGTGATCATGATCAGGTCCTTCAGTGAGTCTATTTTCAAAACCTCATCTTTTTCGGGACCCATGTGGCTGATTGCCCTACTGTCCAATAACCATCTACCTGACGTACGATCCGACGCAGTAAATTTCTCTCTCTTCTCCAGATCGCTATATCTCTACTGGCGCAGCCTTGCAATCTTGACGCTTGCGCCCATATTTATTCCATCGGTAACATCTTCCCGAAAATTTTCACCTCTTGAACTTGAATTCCTTCATATTAGCGCGGACCTTTCTTGTGCTTGGAAGTATGCGTTCTTTTCAATGCGACTTCTACTTGCTCCATCCTCGTCAGTTCATTGTACTCATGTCTCAGAATTTCCTTTGCGTAAGCGTCATGCCGGGCTTTTGTTCTCAATAATTTGACGATAGGATCATAGTCACTCCTTAGGCTACCCAATAGGATGACAAAATGCTCCTCCGATGAGACCTTCTGTCCGATAGCTTGCATATTCATCACAGCTCGTATAACCTCAGGAATTCGTCCATTATGATTCCTTCCTTGGTGGAATGGAACTCATGTAGTTGCCGCAGCCACTGCACACTATTTTGTATACTTTGTCACAGGATAAAATGCTTCAGTATGTCCCAAGCTTCTGCCGGTGTCTTCGCCGTGCGTACCATTGAATGAAGATTTGTGCTGATTATGGCTGTCGCGATCGCAAAGGCTTTCATATCGTTGACTTTTCAAGTTGACACCGTTGCGTCCCCTTCTTCTGGGGTCTGTAAAGCGCTAGATGCTCTAGCAATCCATGCTTTGCCAGGATCATCCTCGTGTTGAACTCCCACACGAAGTGGGTAACTCCGCGGAGTATGTCGCCGGTGTGAGACGTGCTTGGGATCATAACCTTATGACTTTTGGCAGCAGCCAAGGGCGATATGAGGTGGAGACGCTTAAAAAGAAGGTAAACTGGAAAGTGAATTAATGTTAGTTAGGTCCTTATTTTGACGATGCTACCGCTAAGCCGATTCATATCGATGCTACGATATTATTAACCACAGCGATGCTTCAATCGCTATCGTTACTCATGATCCCGTTGCATCGTCTCCTTCACATACCGTATTAATTCCAAGCCACTCGATACCATTGACACACCCTATATCACCAACGAGCTGTTACCACTGAAGTTGCCCTCATCGCGACGTTGTAAGGGATGGTCGGAAAAGGAATTCTAAATAAATCAAATGAAAAAGTTTAACTGCACTTATAGGTCGCATACACATATGCATTCCTGCTTATCTATGTTTCTCGGTTAACACTGGACCGTCTTGAGAGGTTGAGCTTTGTAGGCGAAAGAAATCATAAATTTATGTTTTGGTTCAGCTTGATGATTTTTCTATAGTTTAAGCGATACAAAAGCCATTATTAGACGGGCCACGGATCGAGACATAGTCCTTCTGAGAATTATTACAATCCGATTAGAAATTATCAATTCATGTTATCATCCGTATGCCCATTTTGGTAACAAGGGGAATAGGGAAGTGAAGAGAGAGAAAAAGTGGGGCATATGGGACGGTTTAAACACCCCTTTTAAGATAGATTACCACTCCTCTCTTGTATCCTGCATTATACAACTGTATATAAATAGTGCTTTTGAGTAGTGGTTTGTGATCCCACTGACCCTTTGAGCACAAAAATCGTTGATTCGGCAAAATAAATCATCATGCGTCATAATAGACTATCTATGACATAGTTTTAGCGTTTCGATCTTACGAGCGCTGGACCACCAAGTCGGCCGTTTGCGAATTGTCGCACGACTGGTCAGCTGAAACTGTAATTGCCTGTACTGCTCCAGTCGTATTTTTTGCACAGCATCACGGTCTTTCACATTTGTGACATAAAGCACCTTGTGAAGGACAACTCGATGAAGGCGTACGAACTAGCATTGCGTTGTCTCTTCGACGTGCAGATGCTGATAGCAAAGCTAAGAGCGACTGCTTTCTTTTACGTCAGGACAAGAAAAGCGCTATCGACGATTGCATGAACCTCATCTATGGAGCTGTTAGAGGTAGTAAGCAATTGTATTTCGACATAGTGTTGAACAGAGATGACTTCACGGAGCACATCGATCTATTGCACTATACTTTATCTCTAAGGACCGAATATACATCAGCTTACTTTACCGCTCTTGAGCGGCCGTGGCAGTCCAAAACCGCGTTGATTTCAATACAAGCACATATCGTCTCAACAACATATGAGCTATGGTCTTCGCTCGGACTATTCGCCTAGACCAAAATCATGCTCAGAGCAGCAGAAGAAAAATGTCTCATTAACGCCCATATCAAAATACCTGCTATACCAATGTATAATGGTTAAATATTGCATGAGATGGATAGTTTTTATCAATACATACCCCCAATTCGTTGACGCTTCCTCAATCCTAGTCAGTTGCTAACACCACATTTTATATATTATCCACAACTAAAGACATCGGCCGACAGCGTAGATGGAAGCAGATTCACAATACGACTCACGGCCTAAAATCAGTAATAAGTTGCTTGGGCCAAAGGAAGCTGCACAATGGAAAGTATTCTTCGCAACGCAAACCTCATACCCACAACATCACTAGACCAAACCTCGACAGAGCTTGTCTCGTCATCATTTGTCCGCCCAATGTTGATCTGTATCATTAATGTTTTATCTTGACAAATGACGTTTAATTGTGCAGACACAATGTTTTTGTGTTCGGGTGATCAGTAGGACCACAAATCACGACTCAAAAGCCCTATTTATATACAATAGTATAATGCAGGATACAAGAGAGAATAGACAATCTTTTTAAGTAGGGCGTTTAAACCATCCCCCATGTGCCCCACGTTTTATCTCTCTTCACTTCCCCATTCTCCTTGTTACCAAAATGGACAATCGGATAATTACATAATTTGATCATTTCTAATCGGACAGTGTTAGGGCTCAGAAGGACTGTGTCACGATTCGTGGCCTTAAGATAATTGTGAGCCTGAAAGGTGAAACTCTTAGTTACAGGGCGCAAGGTGAATACCGAACTTTCTATTCGAATTTTTCTGCCAGACTTTGTGTCTGTAAATAACACTAGGAGTACCATAAACGTTGTCCTAAGTGCGATTTAGTCCGTCACCTCCTTTGTATGCGAATAACGCCAGGGCTACATTACCCGTCGCACTAAGTGCGATCTAGTATGTCACTTATTGTTCCCGTGAGTAACGCATGGAACCTTACACGTCGTACTAAGTGGGATGTAGCATTTGTCCCCTCTTAATTACTAATAGGCACTATTGCGAGCTTGAAGTAAAGCTGTAAATGGCTGAGCGCAACGTACGTGATTATACAGAACTTGATTCAGTTCTATGGACTAAATTACTATATTACAGGGCGAGCTTTAGAGCTTGCTCCCCTAGATTATTCTGATCGGCTGATTTTGTGTTCATTACATGAAACAGGAACTCCTTACAGTCCGTGTACACCAGAAGCAAAAAGTTGCGCAAAGCGTTGGCCACCGCTCGCAGCTAGGTTAGTGTTAGAGGCTGCAGCTATGCGTGCGTCGAGGATAAGGAAGGTGGTACTGTATACGTGTGCGTAGTAATCACGGGCAAAATTAGCAAAATTTCTTGTCATGCTGAGCTTAATGGGACTCCAAAGACTTCTCATTCATGGCATAGAAACTGAGCGCATACTCGTTACTGGGATACATTCTGTTGCATCAAGTTGCGAGTTATTAGAAGGGTAACTCTAGATGCACCTACCTTTATTGCTAAATATACCTTTATGATTTGTAGGCTGTCCATTTAACTTAAACAAAGTATATTAATTCATGCAGAGAGAACATCCACTATTGAACAGAAAACGTCCACTATATGGAATCTCCCGATGCAGTTTCATTAAACAAATCTACCGGAGATAGCAAAATCACGACCTTCTATTGTGCTACGGTGTCTATTACGGAGTATTGTCTAACGGCGACAAAGCAATTCAAGCTGATAGCAGTGGAGCCTGGACTGGAACGGATGGACGTGGCAACGTTGTGTGCTGCACAAGTTTAGTCGTAAGACCAATGCGTGACGATGTACCCTGAACTAGAATGGATTGACGCGAAATTGTCGTGTGTTGCACAGGTTGAATCAGATGCATCCGCGCGCCTAAGCGTTGAGCATGCTATGGCTGCGGCAACGTATATAGAGAGAAATGGATGGACGGCAGATCGAGTATCCCCGAGTTCGACGCGCGCTTAATGTCGACGCAGGCTCGATAAAGTCACGCGAGGGACACCGGCGTCTGTCGTGGCCTTATTCATGGCAGTGGCTACATTTCCTGACACCAGTTTGCCCTTTCATGTGTTCAAAGCCCGAAAGTAGACGCTTAATTGTTTTTGGTGCGCCTATTTGCGAACTTGCGACTTAACAAGGCGGAAGGAAAGCAAATTTTCGAAGACTTCATGATCCAGGGTATGGTCGGTGTCCAATTTTCACCGCTTGGCAAACGATTTAACTTTTAAGTGCTTTTTTGTGTGTCAATGTGACAGGAAATGATGTGTGCACAGGGAATTTCAAGGACCCTCGAGTAATATCGGTGCATTCTTTGAGATTTGCAAGGTTAAGGGCGAGAAGGTACTGATCCTTCAGTAGCACAAGAGCGTGGCGTGAGATTTTGCGATGTAACCTTGAAATAATTTCATCCGGAAGGTTCGTGAGAATTTCGATTCTCTTCTTTGCCATAGTTTCGCTGATCTTTCTGTGATTATATTCCTCGCCTCGCGAAGTTCGTTCGTTAACGTCCAGGAGGATACCGCTTCCGCTATTAAGCCATCTATTTATGTTTTTGTCATGTGCTTCTTCAGTACGCAAGGTCACAGTATGTCCGAAGTGCTGGTAATGATTGATGCAGTAAGAAGCTCAATGACTGCGAAGAGAAAACTTGTTCGTATTAAGGTACTTGATAAATCTTTTTAATACTGATAGAATAAACTTTCAACTAATATAAATGCGATTTATTAATAATTAACATAAAGCAATTTTAGAAAGCTGCTTCCAGAGCGTTGTAAACTTAGATTCCGTATGCGCATGGAAAATATTCTTCTAGTGATCCATGAACGACTTCTAAGTTTCCTCGCTGGAATAAGTAAAACTCCTTCGATAGTGGGTCATTATGTTGGTTGCGATGTGAAATCGGCGAATGATGATTGCTGCGCCCGTTCATTATTCTGAAGTTGCCTAGATCAGTACACAATCGCAATCTACTAAAAGAACCTTCGGGTGTCGCAGAAGAATCCCGTCAACCTCGCTTATCATCCAGACATAGTCATCAAAAGGTTGACCACCCGTAAATCAAATGCAGCTGAAAAAGTTTGGTTCGTACATGTAAAGCATACGATGTGCAGAAGGGGGAGATTGTAGCGTTTGTCTTGTAAATGTAATCAATTTCGAGGAAGTTGTGACAACGGCAGGTAAATTCCCTTGACAGATCGGGTTGTCAATAGAGATGCCGGACATGGATGGATTGATCCACCGCAACTGTAGCCGTGACAACTATTATCTTTTAAGTGCGGCATTAAAGCCTCTGTATGCGTGTTACTGAACATATCTTTTGATTGCTTTATGGACGATGTTAATCGCATCACTTGCTTTCAAAATGATAGTTGTATCCTTCAAGTGGTTCAGTATTGTAGCGGAGCTGCACAGCTCCTTAAGTCAGAGGAAGACTTAGTGCTCAAAGAGCGTTATTAGTTCTAAACTACTAAACTCTATGAGTCAACAAGCGTAAAGCTTAAGGTCCCTGTTCCAGGGGACCGAACGATTCAGTGAATCTACAGCACTTAGTGCTCAAGAGTAGCTATCTCAGAGAGAGGTGCTATCTCTTAACGATCAACGATCAAAGAAGCCTCGCAAGGCACGTGTCTTAGACAAGATCAAAAGGGGAACTGAACTTTATTTACGTTTAACTCTATAGAATATCTCAATCCTAATATTACCTAATCTAGGCACTCATGTCCTAAATCAAGAACTCTCGAGATATTTCGAGATCTTTCCTATCTCGTGGCTGACATCCGTCAGCCCCTATAAGCCGATAAGATATTCGATATCTCTTTCAGTGGGATAACATCCCATGCGTCTAAGACACAGGGTACCGAGTACCCTTCGATATGTAACCACGTTACAATGCCGCTGCGAACCAGTTGCAAAAATGCTGTTCGTCGAACTAGCTGTCCATAGGTCTCAACGTTTATGGCATAGGTTGCATAAGACGCAAGCGTTCTACTTCGTCGTCATGAGATAGGCGCGTTCTTTTATGGAAGGAACCAATTTAATGACACCGTATCGGCATTCAACCTTACCCACAGTAACTAATAGCTTGACCATTCTGGCTAGCATAAATTGTATAGGACATACACAGGTATAGGAACGAACGTATGTACCAAAATGTATAACTAGGTTTATCTTGAAGATAAATCTGCGCTAGGTTGTTTCAATTAATAAAAATGAGCTGCCTTATATTGAATATATCTGGCCAGCTCGGTCAGCCTCAACTCTTCTACCTTTCGTGGCGGCAAACTCTTCGATTCTCTAATTTTGTACAGCAGTTCGTATGAGCATGGTATGACAGCCAGATGTAGAATGTATCGAACTCTTGATAGCGCGACAAAAGCCAATCCAAGAGTTTTTCTCCCGCTTTCCCACATTAATAACAACACGATCCAATGTATTCCCTTGGCTCTTATGTACGATCATTGAATATGACAATCGGAGCGGGTATTGCGTCCGATTGTGTTTGAAATCATCAGAGAAGAACTTAGAAGCTGACATTGAAATCCATTTCCTCTGTCTTTCACAATCCGCGAAAAATGGTACCCAAAGTAGTTGTACCACTACACAACGATCAAGATGAGCATATCAGTGACGGCTTGACCGTTCTCATAAACTATATCTCGGACCAAGCCCCTGCATCCATTTGTTAGCCCGACTCCCTACCAAATATTAGATGTCAAATTTACCTGTGCTCCAACCGCAATTTATAATGAGTTCTTCAATCCCCTGAACTTGTCAGAAGTCATTGACTTTGTACGTGACGAGCTGTTAATTGCCATAATACGCGTGATAGGGTTACCAGTTATGTTCAACTTATTAGCATTGTACGATGGACTTCAGCATTTTCAGCAAATGTCTCACAGCATTCACTAAACCTTCCTCAAATTGAACACCAATATTTGATAATGATCGAGTCATTAGTATCTCCTACTGAGACCTAGATACAACCTCTTAATAAGGATCTTTAAGAAGACACAGAAGTTGAGCTTGAAGATCCTCTTGTTGTCGGCACCCTGGTCCAATATAATAACCTTTTCTAAATTTGCATATGCAATTTCTTCTGCAAACGATATGGTTTATTGGAATGTCCATATAAAGGTGTCCCACCAACTGGAAGTAGTTGTCCCGGATCTCCAAAAGTACCACATTAACACCACCAAAACACACGTCTCTTCTTCCCTTGGCTTGACGCAATCGGCTATCAATTTTCCCAGTAAGTCTAAACTGACCATAGAATACTCGTTAATAATAGCTACGAGAACTTTGTCGAACCTGTCTTGAATTTTCTTTAGCGATTCTCCTTTAAGCTCCACAAAGACCGAGACCCCGCCTCAACCGGTATCGAAGATAATGAATGTAAGGTAAATCTACGAATCAAACATGACGCGTCCGACGTAAAAAAAACTACGAACAACATCTTCACGACCAAGTGCCGGAGAAATTCCGCATAAAGTAAGTGACTTACCAGTCCCCTCCGTTCCATTTACATTCAAAAAAGTTGATTTCATTTCGCACAGCTCGAATAACCATATCAAATCATAACATCTGCTTTTGATCTAAATCGCGACGAGTAACCGCTGGGAGTTCAGCATCCCAGAAATCTGAAGGGTATTGTTTGATTGTAAGATTCAGCCAATTTGGAGCATTTGCATAAGATGCCTCGGTGTAACTCAACTAAATCTTTGCATGACACTCATATTTTGGGTCAAAAAAGGGTTGAGATAGGATCTGTTGCCCATTACGTGGAAAATTCCAGCTGCAACCATCCATTGCTCAGGTTCTCCAAGATCATGTTTAGAGTCCAGTTCTTCCATCAGCTCATAAGCATCCCTATCCCTTGCTTCAACCAGCAATTTACGAGCCTAACATCCTCGTGACAATATGTGAAAAGATTAGCATCAGCTGTTTTTAAGAATTGTTCCATCTGTCTTCGGCAGCATCTTCATTATCCATCTCTTCAAGGTCTTCAAAAGACCAAGACAAATTTTTGATCAAGGAATAATTCAGAAAAGATTGTACGTGGGTGATCGACTGCTTACACTTTAACTTGGAAATAACAACGATGGTACTCTCCGGCTTAGAACGTTTGCCCAATTTAGTACCCTTGATCGTAAAATTTCGGCAGAATTCAATGAACTTAGGCTGTTGCTCCAAATTTAAATTGGAAAATTCCGGCTGAATTGTGCACGTTTTGCAAAGAGAGTTAGCAAATTGTCCGCAGTGATAACCTCTCCGGTAGCCTTGTCAATGCGCAACTGTTGAGTGCTGACTTCGAGAAATTGCCTCACTAAATTTAATGATGACTGACAGTGCTTACCACCAAAAATCATCCTTGAGGCTACACACCCTCTCACATCTCGACGGTCAACGCACCGAATCATTTGATAAATTAGCATTGAAACTGGATTATCTATGTCATGTGCATTTTGCATTACGGACCTGTAAATATTCTGCAAAGACCTTCCACTTCGTTCACCCTTGGAAGTATGCTTAACCATATAGGCCACAGTAGTGTGACGATCAAGTATTATGTGAATGTCCACGTTAGCTCTCTAATGCTGGTGCATGACCCGGTTATGCATTTTTAACCATGTATCATTACTTCGCAATGCAATTTTAGCCCGCACGAAGGAATAGACTTCTTCAAAATTAATTGTCGTACCACTTTAAAGTTGAATCGGATAATCAAATCGACAACGGTTTCCCTTTTTAGACTTGCAATATCCGTCAGGGCGACAAATGTGGCGCTGAGAGCAATTAGAGAGCTCCAGGTAATCAGCATCCACAGAATCAGGATTGTCTAGAAATTTTAACATGTTTTTAGTACATGGATAAGGATCTGGAATGGTCACCGAATCAGCTACAAATCGCGGCCGTGAATTCATCGCTCTCAATATGGTATTAACGTAGGTAATAACTCTCTGCTCTGCTAATTTCCCGTGAATTGAAATTCCATGAAGTTGCTCATCATAATCACGATTTAAAGCGGAAACATTTTCCAGCTGTTTAGCCAACCTTCTGGTATAGGTAGTAGCAACCAATCTCGGAATATTAGGATCATTCTTAAGCTTGACTACACCATGAGCGGCAATGGCTGTTCGAGATTGCCATTCATAGCGGTGCCATATTCATTCCGAGTCAAGGACGTCTTAAAAAAACATCGGAAAAAACATCATCCAGACGAGCAGAAAGTACCAGTCGACCAGATGAGGATTTTGGCGACATTACGAAAGCGTCTACTTTGTTCAACAAGTCCACCAGGCATCAACCTATGAAGTACCTCCCAGTAGTAACCGGCAAAGCTAAACGTAAAAAGCGCGGTAGCACACCCTCTTCAGTGAAAAATTGCTTCTAATTCTTGACGTCGATGATACCAATAAGTGTCTGAGCCAGTAAGGTATGCAGAACTGAAGCGAGCCTTTTCATCAAATTATTCCATGTGTTGTCATCAATCATTTGTCATCAGTCGTTAATTATAAGAGCTGCGTCTCCGGGGGTTTTCTTAAGGTAAATAGCAGATTGCGATAAGGTTCGATGACGTCGTATCCTGTCATTCATCCAGAATTTAAATTGATCATGCTCTGCAAGGGTAATAGAGATTTCCAGTAAGAGGATCCAGTTCGGCAAAACAAAGAGGTGAGCAGTTGCATCACTTTCGGAGACGTCAAACTGCCGATCAGGTTTGGTAGGGTCTACAAATCCGAGAGGAAATGTTTTACAAAAGCCATCGCGGAAATTACAGGTGTCTCGAACTCGTTAATTGGCTGAGACTAAGCATCAGGCCATGCAAAAGCGCGATACAAACGATCAACTTCCAGAGGGCCATTGCTAGTATCCTGAACGAATGAGTGATATGGCGCTTCATCCTCATCATTCATAACGATGGGATTAGGACCTTCATCAGATTTCACAATTTCATCATCTTTGACAATTACTTTAAAAAGTTCTTGTGGTACGTCATTTTCAGGTAGTAAACTGCAATTGTTCTGGCTGAAGGTAATATTCCTCTTCACGAATTATGGGTGTTGCTGTACCAAAAAATTCCCAACCGCTTGTACCCGTGCTCGATTGACATTGCACTCGACAAATTGTGTTGTCCTGTCAGTTACGTTTCACGATAATAAGGCGGATCTTGTCATCTAGACGTGACACTTCATCAATAAATGCCGCAGATTCTTGTCTAAAGCTGGCAACATAACCACGATGGATATTCGGACCAGTCTTCAGCTTGAAAAAGTTATCACAGGGAGAACGGGCGACAACAGCATTTGTTAAACCATTTTCAGCTTTCTCAAGAGAACTTTCATGTGAGCAGGTATTAGAAAATTATCAGGTATCATGTAGTTTTCACTTCCAAAACATTTTCCAGCAGATCTCTACAAATTTACAGATTCGAATTAATAAAAAAAATTGTGGCCTATAGAAACCGCAGTATAGCAAACCTCTCATGCAACGTCTGCAAAAATAATTCGGAGATGCGTAGGTCACGTCGGTAGTGGGCCACAGTTCACGACAATTTGAACAATGGCTTTGGTTGTACTTGTGCATGTCCAAATGGAGCCTTCGCATGGCTTCACAGCACCAAAGTTGCTCATGAAGGGGACCGTTTTTAGCCGCATCAAACTGCTCCGTATATTCGGTCTTCGAAACCGTATCGATAACTCGCACGGCTGCATCGTTTCTGTGTAGTATTCTTCTAGCCTCCCTGTCTAGAAGACTTGTAAGTGGTTGCTGATATTCCGACTCTGTACCACGACGAGCAGCACAAGCTTTCAGATTGAAGACGAGTCAGGTATTAGCACATGGAGTTATAATCGATACAATATGTTGATTATATATACATTTAAGTAGCACGTATGGACCTCGACTATCTCGATCACGCCTAGCTTGGGTTTCAACTTCTGTTTCAATATCGCGGCGTGTGGTGGTTGCTAGCAAGTTGTTAAAATAGTTTTAGATATAATTAAAAGTAAGTCCATGAAAAACCATTGAGCATACATAAACCTTGACTATTGCGAGCACGTCTGGCTACAGATTCAGCTTCTGTTTCGATTTGGCGACGTGCGGCGGTTGCTAGACAAACATTAAAAATAGATTTCGATAAAAATTAAAAGAAGTCCAAAACATCAAGCTTTTACAAACCTTGACTGTTCCGATCGTGTCTAGTTAAAGACTCGGCTTCTTTTTCGCTTTGTCGACGTGCGACATTTGCTACAAAATCATTATAAAATATTTTGATAAAAATTAAAAGAAGTCCAAAACATCGAACTTTTACAAACCTTGACTGTTCCGATCATGTCTAGTTAAAGACTCGGCTTCTGTTTCGCTTTGGCGACGTGCGAAATTTGCTACAAAATCATTAAAAATATTTAGATGATAATTTAAAACATGCGTGAATACATATAGCATATACAAATCTTGACTATTCCAAGCATGTCTAGCTTGAGACTCAGCTTCTGTTTTAGTATGACGGCGTGCGGCGGTTGCTTGATAATGTCGAGAAAAAGGCTTAAAAATTAGGCAGAAAAAAGTTTATAGCAACGTATCATTCGCAATTTCGTGTACTAGTCACCACATACCTGGAACGTCGTGAGAAAGGCGAGATTTCCTTTGAGATTCTGTTCCCGCTGCGCGCATAACTCTCGTATCTACAACTTTCATAGATAAATAGAGATAATTAGATTCTTGTTCGTTTTTAATCTAGAAAAGTTATGCTATAAACGTTTTAATATACTCTCGACACGATAAAGATTAAGATGTTTTATTTATAAAAGCACGATTACTGACATTGTAATAATACATAATTCAACAACACAAATATACATATATATATATATATGTATATATATATACATATATATATATAGGATAAATTTGAAGGTGAAGACAATACTTATAAGCCCAAAACATCTTGCCTGCTGCTACCTGTTCTTGAAATCAACTGTAGTGGTATCAGTCAATGAAGAGGCACGGCTGGCGCGGTAACTATGGGCGCGACGCCTATTCGGACGACGTCACCTACGTCTTGGCGACTCTGGAGACTCTCACGTATCTACAGGGAGAAGCCTCCTCCCATCCTTAGCTCTAGTGGACGGGTGTCTGCTTGCTTATCTGCAAATGGTGGTAATAACGTTGATTCAATTATGCCAGGTATGCAACCACTTCGGAGCTCTGAAGGGTCGTACGTGTTAATTTTTTAATTTTGTTTGCCCCGTACGATCTTTGAGATATTTACATGCGTGCGTTAGTCGTGCGACTTTTCTATATATGCGATGGTAATTATTAATCTACCTAAAGAGTGACACCTTTCATGCTATTCAACCTATGAGGAGGGACAGGCTAGATCGCACGTAGTACGGGTAAGGTACACCTAGCCGCGTTATTAACAGACACAAACACACACGTAGGTAAGTACGATTAAAAAGATCGGCATTTAACCTTGCGTACAGTCACTAATAGCTTTACCCTTCGGGCCTGCAATCATGTTGAAAATAAGGAATGCTGAATAAGTGATATTTTATAAATGAGCGCTTTATTATGCCCATACGAACTGGCAGTATCGTGACAAAGGCGCGCTTGTCATGGAGATCTATTGCCGCTTCGCGTCTAGATGTCATATTGGCATTTGTGATACGAATGATTGGACGTTGCTATTTACTTATTCGTCCTTAGTTCTCAACATTTGTCAAAAATAGTGGGATTCGTTATCCATCCCCCACCTTTTTTGATAACCAGCCTTCATCCCCTCAAATTAGAGCTTCTAATAGGTCAAAAGGCAAGTCAAATCTCATTCATTTAACGCTTTCAGGACGACCACCTTTCACTTATAGTTCAACCATTTTTCTTTTCATTAAACCACGATGAACAGCCTCGCACCCCCCCCAGCAACTTGCGCAGCTGGAGGGCTACGTTGTCTTCGAAGGTTCTACAAATTTTGTACCTTAAGATCTACTGTCGACAGTAAAATTACCTGTATAGTAAAATCTACTGCTGTTGTTACTGGTGCTGGTTGATGACAGGTGCGAACATTATAGCCTGGCGCTTGGCAGATCCGACATCTTCGGTAAAACAGCCAGTGCTACGGCTGGACAACACACGATGGAATTACCCGGCACCTGTGCGTATGACAGGGGGGTTATCGGCGAGCAGACAGGAATTACAGCTTTTACATCACCATATTCTCACCGCTGATCCTTCTGGTGCGTTTTACAACAGCAACATAGTCTTCCAGCTGCGCATGGGCGTCATTTGCACAACTTGCCTCTTCCAAGGAAGGCTACGCAAGCTGTTCAGGTGATTAGGTTATTCATTGTGGTATGATGAAATGAAAGGTGGTTATAATGGAAGGGCAAGGGGGTTGTCCTGAAATTGTTAAATAATTCAGTTTTGATTTGCCTTCTGACTTATCGGAGGCTCTAATTTAAGGGGGTGGGGCTGGTTAACAAAAAGGTGGGGAATGAATAAAAACTCCCAAAATAATTTATTAACTTTTCTGCTCGTTTAACATCATATATATAGGGAGTTGAACGATTATTACCATTGTATTCGCAGGGAGAAACCATCTCTACATTCTATCTACTGCTGAATAAGTTGCTGCATGCTGATCTACTTCTACTTTTGTAGACGCTGAGCCTGTGATGTTGGATATGCGTGATCATCCATTTATTTAAGGTTCGGGACTTCGCTCTGAGCCGTTTTTTTGTCATTGATTACTTTTGAGCTGCGTTCGAAGCCGGTGTGTGTGTGTAACTTACACGCTCCATGCAGTCGAAAATAGTGAAGTTATCGAAGTGCTACACATTTCATTCGTGGCTACCTACGAGAGGAATACATGCTGAATCACACTTCTCGAATGTGTATTGTACATCTACCATTAATTGCAGATGTAGATGCACAGGCACACATAATGTATATATATATGTATATCTACATATATATGTATATACGTATGAAGAATTTCATCTGTCTACATCATGAGCAGTCACTAAATGTTTTCTTATTCGGGGTTACATTAGGTATAAGGCCACAAAATCCACACGGCAATTCGCTCAAGGGCATTCATTGCTAAGGTTAAGATGATCCCTACAAGCCTAGTGCTCTTTACAAGACGTCCACAACCTCCAAGACATCCACCAGCTATGGACTTAATAATGGAATATACATGCATTGGCAGAAAATGTAAGCCATGATATGGTGATATCTGCCGATTCACGATGATACTTTAGTGGGCGCTAGCAACCTTGCGTAACTAGCGTACAGAAGACCAAACATATACAAGGTGATACATTTCTTACAATAAGTCATCACAAAAGAGCACGTATAGTACTTTTTTGTGTAAAAGACACTGATTTCGCCTAACAAGCAAGGAGGTGTCTGCCGCTCGGAGGTCCATCTTCAAACGTCTTTGTACTACCGTGAGAAGTTTTTTTTCAGAGTAGAGAACTGCAGCTGTAAATGGCCGGCTCATCACTTTTTAGGATGAAGCATTATCGACATCATTCTGTTCGTGGCGAAAGCCAGATCGTGTGCGACACAACACTGAAATTATCAAAATTTTATAGCACTTTTACGTCAAAGGAAGACTTGCAAATTCCTTTAGTAGATCCACTTCGTGTGAATGACCTAAAAATAAGACTGAAGGCTTTAATACTAAAGAACAATAAAGGGAAGAATCATGGAGTCGACGTCTCAAAGGGCAACAAAGGATTATAAGAAGCAGTAGTACAGAGCGCTTAGTAATACAATTTTCTCATGGGCTTTTGTCCTCTTTTTTTAAACGTTACCTGAACTTTTTATACTGTAACGACGGCAAGGAACCTCGACCGAGTGCTCTCAACTAAGTTTCATACTAATATACACAGTAAGCCCATAAATCAAAATCAGTTGAGGTATGATGCGCCATCATTTATTATATTCGTACGCAGTACAAACAGGTACCTTTTGACCGACAACATAACGAAACTTGCTGTAAGATATAAGCGCGAGTATCTACATATAGGCCAACAGTAAACATATGATGTGTCTACACAATGGAACCTAAATGCCTATAGATATCATTTTATATACGGTACATAAATATTTTAATACGTTCATTCTGGTCTGCAAACGAAATACCGATCAGTATGCACAGAAACAGCATAACTCATATTACCAACTATCAGGTGACCTCGTAACGCTAAGCGAGAATAGAAGTATCTCAGGTGGGTATCTCGAGCTACGACTCGGACCTTATATGTTCAAATTTGACGGGTCAAAATATTCATTTACTGTAAATCCAAGTGTAAAAGGAATATTTTAGCGTGGCGACAATTGTTTTTGTAGTAATGTTAAAGGGACTGGCGCTTACAGGAAATTTATATCCAAAATGGATGTGAAAAAACGGGCTTTTAAAAATAAATATTGTGCTACTGCTTATAAAGAGCGACTAATACTAAACGTTAAGGACACTAATGTGGTTTAAAATGTCATTTAAGGCACAAGTGTGCTGAAATTATGATGTTTCAAACAGATATGACTAAAACAATGCTACTTATGGATTTAGGGTGTATTTACGTCTGACTTAGATTATACGTGTGCCATGCGCGAAAAATCCGATTTGCCCCTAAAAGGCTCGGAACTAATCCATATCATCTCGCTAATGTCTCGCATTAGTATAATTGACGTATAAGCTCGGTCGTATTACATTAATTTAACTGAAATATCCACTGAGAGTGAAGTCAGGTACTTATACTTTGGCGCGCAGAAAATCTAAAACCAATCCGGGTAGACTTTAAACGAAGTTTGCCATCTTCCAGCAAGATCGCGCTGGATTTTTATGATGTAATAAGAATGTTCGGCATCTACGGGTGGTAAATTTTTGAAGAAATTTCTTGCTTTATAGCCGCCAATTGTTGCCCAGGGCAGATATTACCCGCCTATCAATACCATGGGGAGTATTGCTCCAGTGAAAATTCCGCGACGAAGTCGGAACGAAAGGGTAATTGTGGACTCGTTCGATTAGCCGGCTACTATTGTACTGCCTTTCCATTCCATTCAATATATATTAGTAAAATAGAAGATTATGGGTGGTCACACATGCAACTACGTGGTGTAAGAATAGGTATATAAAGAGCACAGCTTGTATTCAGTCCATGCGTTCAATTTTCCAGTTACCCTTGAGTAGGGCTATATTATGCGTGCCCTTGGACATAGAGAGGCATAGCTTGTACAATTTTTGACTGGAGCCTTAGGTGTTTATGCCTGCCCGGAGTGTCAAATGCTTGATATGAGCGATAGTTCGAAAAAAACGAGTTACCCGTACCGGTCGATATAGTGGTTTTAGTACCGGTGCTTTTGTTCGCCGATCAAAAACAATGTCCCAGTTATTATCTGATAAACTCGATCGAATTCTGACAAGATTATGCTAATTTTGATATACCATTCCCAATTTCAAAACCAAATCAAGGGGAAAATAAAATATGCCCCATTTTATGCGAAAGCCGCGATGAAATTTGTACAGGCAAACCACAACGCAATTTATTCCGGAATATTAGCCTATGTTGCCGAATTATGTGGGTACATTGTTGTAATGGTTCGTATAGGATGAATTTTACAGATGGCATATTCACGACTTCACATTGGAGATTACCTGATCCCATGGTAGCGCCGACTTCGCGCGCTTTGACTGATGAATTAGAAGGATAAGTGAGCCCATGTCCAACAGAGCCGAACTCTTACAGGTGCAATCATTCGTGAACCTTGCGACGTTATTGAACACGAAAGGTACAAACGTCTCGTGTTGGTGGACACTGTGCATAGGTTTTGCTGCGAAAAGACGCATAGTCAATATAGGTCATGCTATCAACCGATACATTTACAGATAAAAAGAGACGTGCGCCGTGAGGGGTGATCATGTAGTCAGTATACATATTCATCGTAAACAATAATTTGCGTACGGCTCATTATGATATACACTCGAGACTACGATTTCATTATATATGCGTATACCTTCCATTTAGCCGAGGTGTTCTCAATTCGTTGATGTTTCCTATGTGCTTAAGTGTACGTGGATATTGGTGTGCTGTAACAGAAGCGATCGTCTACGGTGTACCAGTATTATCATGATGTCCCTTTTAGCACGTTTTCAGTCACAGCATAGCTACACATTCTCCAAACGATTATCGATAAATCACCGAGTAGAGGGCGATTTTTGCGCTTATAAAACGTACCAGATCTACGTAGGAGACGGCAGGTGAAGTACCTTGACAGAATTCGGAAGCAAGCAGCTTTGATTTTTAGTCTTTTTTTGTCCAATTCAGCTTGGTGTATTTTTATCGTCCGTGTGTTTGCTGCTGTGATCAGTTTTAGATATTTCAAACAGTTATGCGCAGGTGAAGGCAAAATTGTGAAGTGAGTATATCAATGGTTTTTAGTTCGCTAACTCGTAGCTACCCCTAAGCCATACTCTTTTCATAGAATCTTCTGGATGACATTGTATCCTGCATTGCTAGCAAGGCCAATTGACCCTAACTTTCTTCCCAGACCCACTTCGCTTTTACTTGCGCAAACCGATATCATTGAGAAACGCACAAACCCACAGAACTTTCTGTGTACAGAGCTTAGATACATTTACTCCAGTTTTGCTGCGCTGAATCCATCATGCATTGATACTCGGATTTGAACACGACTGGTTTGCCATCGATCAATACCATTGTCCCTGATACTGAGCGTCAATTGTCAATTTGATTCATCTGTCCGCGTCCGTGTACGCTGGAGCTTGCATTTAGCTAAGGATGCCGTCGTAGTTTACCCCGTACTTGAGTTATTGATGAACATGAATGGCGGCTTACCAATTCTGCTGACCTGGATATTTGAAAAACGTGACAGCTGCATGGCCACATACGCCACATAAGGGCGCGTACATGTTAGGATCGATATCAGTTATTTCTTTTTTCAAGACTTGTACGGATTCAACTGCATCTCCGCTCGCTCGTCTTTCGTCTTGGTCAATTGTATCTTCGAAAGCCTTAAACCTGCTTTGCATGGGTTGCCGAGGTCCTTGACATTTTGCTGATGGCACCTTAATACAACGTCGTCGATGTACTGGTTCTGTTGGATTATTAGTGTACTGTAGTCGCGGTCATACTCGATATCCATACTAAAATTGAATTTGGCCTTGCTTAATTTTTACATCTTGAGCAGTTTTTTATGCGCGACTTTACATATTAGATTTCGTTGCTCGATTTGGCAGCAATGATGATGTCGTCGACATTCAACCACACGCAGACATGGTTTTTATCTTGACACTTGATGTAACACACTGATATGCTCCGCTGCTTCAACATCCTATCTGCATAATTATAGCGTTGATAGTATTTTTTCACGCACTTGCAGCCTGCACGAGACCGTAGATCGCCTTGTCCGGATTGTATATCATTTTTCGACGTTATCTATGCCGTTTGGCACTTGCATGTATGCCCCTTCCTTGATATCGCTGTTCAGGAACGCCATGTCGGCATCCAATTGTGCTATTATGTACCGCTTCGCCACATATACATCCAGCACGACTCTGATTGAGTTCATGCTCGCCACGGGTGAGTAATTCTCGAAGAAGTCAACACCAATCCTTTCGCAACAAGCCGATCCTAATAGCGTATCACGTGTTGTAATGGGCAAATTACAGATTAACACAAACAAAATATATAATTTCATTTTTAGGCAGGTAATGTGCCCAAATAGCGTGCACAGCGTTGCATTTAACATCGGTTTGTTATTGGGGGCCTAAAGATTCAATATGGACCAATAATAAATAAACCTGAAAATGGGGGTTCTCGAAAGGCGGGAACACAGTCGTACTTAGTACGACATAAAGTATTATTGATTAGTACGAATCAAAACAAAATAAAAATCAGAGTTAATTTTACTTGATGCCTAATACTAGGGATTAAAGCTTCCTCTAGCGTACGTGTAAGATAGTAACGGTACGTTCTAGCTTCGTTACACTTGTCCAAACTTGTCACGCTTCTTAAAAATTCGCATTTGCATCCGATTGAACGAATATACTTCATTCTTGTCACGAGCGTCCAAGACCCATTTTCCGCTTGCGCCTTAATTGCTGCTTGCATTGCTCGTATCCGTTCGTGTTTAGTGTCACTATCAACCACTTGGTAATTATGTTAAGGGAGCATCATTCTATTCACCAACACTCGTAGCGTAAGCCAATATTGCTTTAGTAATAATCCTACATCGTCTATCTTATTACGCTTCGAGGAAGGTGGTCACAAGCTGCCGTCTGACGTGACTTCAATGCCTTCACCAATCTCCAACATCAATACTTTTTCCCGTAGCGTCTTGATCGTTCCATTTTCGGTTTTATTATACAGGTATTTCTGGAATACTTGCCTCAAATCTTGATACTCCGTCAGCCCATTGCGATATTTTATGGCAGGTAGGTGAGATACGTCGATACCTGTCTCACATGGAACCGATTCCAACTCGTCTATCTCGACATCAGGAGCACTTTCCTATACATCTTCATCGGCTCGTCGGCATTGGGGAGCCGAACCACCGGAATCTCTGCTGCGTCATTATTTTGAATATGCTTGACGAATGGCTCTTTTCCGGTACTACTGACTCGTATATTCCATTAACTTTTCGCTCGTACAGCTTTAAGTATCTTGATACAATCACCTATGACATTTCCAGAGCATACACCATATACCCCTTGGTGGTCTCTACGTACCCGAGATACATACATCAGAAACTCTTCTACTCAAGCTTCGTCCTCTTAGCGTCGTCAATCTGAGCATTGCATTGCGATCTAAATACAAGCACATGCTTGATTCTTGGATTTATCTTGTAACCCAACTAGAATGGTGCGACATCCGAGTTCGCAGCGTTCTTAGACCTGTCGATCAATGCACCACAGTATTCACCGCCTCTTCCCATTTTTGCATCCCGACACCCTTGGAGTACCGCATACTTCGTTATTTCGCCTTCAATCGTACAGTTCATGAGTTCTACAATGCCGTTCTGCTGCGGGCTATACGGTATGCCCGCTGATGCATGATAGCACACCGGGCAATTCTTCTTTTTGACGAACTTTTTTCCCGTTATTGAGGTTGCTTAGTCTAGGTCAAATCGCTATTGTGCCTCATGAAGTACACCACCACAAATCTTAAATATTCGTCAACAAACGTTAGCATAAATCTTGCACCAACGTTAATGAAAGTCTTCATTGTTCCTAAACCATTTGTGTCCACGAGCTCCAAAACGTGTGATATTCTTGTAATAGGATGGGACAGGAAATTATCGTTCGTCATTTTCCCCTTCTGACACTCACCGCCCAGCTTCTCAATACTCTGCTCAACCACAGTCATACCGCTCGTAGCGCGCTATATAATGTCCATACAATTCTTACCGGGGTGTCCCAAGCGAGCATGCCAAACACACTATTTACTCTTAGCCTATGCGTACTCCACAAGCCAAGCCTCGTCTTTCATACAGTCCATTACGCATTGCCGATTTTATAGCCGCTCGAAACCGCGCGTGTTGTTGGCACTCCAAATGACACAGGATAAGCTTTCTGATTATATTCTTTTGGCACTTCCTGCCAGCTTAACAACCGATAAACGTCTGTCGGGTCCTGAAATGTGCAGGACCTCATTTATTCGAAGGTCTTTTGACTCGTCCAACTTGACTGTCCCCATATTAGCTACCTGCATCTTTTAGCATCTTGTACTAGAATTGATAGTTTTGATGAGGTTTCATGTGCAACGTAGATCCTTTGTTAATAAGCCATTCTTCATATTGACATCTACCAGTAGCAAACACATCACCATGTTCCTCAGAACCAATACGCTTCGGGAAGTCCATTTAATAGTGTCAAACTTTGCCACAATTAAACACTTGCCCTTGAATCCATCGCTGTATCTCCGTGGATGGTTTTCTTTGTTAAAGTTGTATTGGCCTCCCTTGAATCGTCCACGGTTTACTCTCACAAGGAATCGCTTCTCCGTCGTATCCTTTCTCTGCAAACATAAATGTTTCTCTATTAGCTATTCTTTGACCTCGATGAGGTTATGTCTTTGATGTTCTCCAGAATTGACGATATGATCTCGTACTCTGTAGGAAGATCACCCAGCGATACAACTAGCTGCCGTTATTTATCGACCTCCCTATAATCGTCTGGAGACCAAAAATACTCTCTTAACAATCATCCAAGTGCTTCAAAATGATTAAGTAGCTCTTCATTTTAAACTAATAAAGACGGAGTCTGATCTTAACGCGGTTATGAAGCGTGGAGCAGTTGTATAACTCGTGCAAGATGATCCAAGAGTGCCTCGCAGTCGTTGCAGAACGAATATTGGTCTGTTTTTGCAGCTGAACGTCTGTGGCGATTATAGCCAGCGCCTTTGCGTCGTTGAGCATACAAGCTTCTGTCGTATTCTATTCTTTCTGTATGACTTTAACGGACGCCAACAGCCCCCTGCGCGCCAACATCATGCGCGCGTCAAACTCTAATAGGAAGTGATTTCCACTATCTATGAGGAATCAACTTCACTTACTGGTCATGATAGAGGTGCATGGGCTGATTGCGAGCCCGAAGGGTGAAGCTATTAGTCACTGTGCGCAAGGTTGAATGCCGAGCTTATAAATCGTACTTTTATAGGTGTGTGTCTGTGTCTGTCTGTCTGTACATAACGTGGTTAGGTGTACCTTACCCGTACTAAGTGCGGTCTTGCCTGTCCCCTCTCGTGAATATATAGGCATATTCATAGTCACTCTTTGGCTAGGTCGCTATTGTGGTACACGCCTGTGATAAGCTTAAATCAATCAACTGTGACCACATAAGCAACTGCTGGACGCTCTTAAGTAAAGGCTGGTCGCATTGCTTGAGTATACCGTACTGGGTTGATACATACCTTAACATCATCTTATTCGTTCTTCAGTGACTGCTGTTGTATAGTGTGTTGCAACTTGATTCAATTCTATGGACTGGATTACTTTTATCAAGGGGCGAGCTCCAGAGCTTGCTCCCCTACCTTATTTATAAAGAATATTGCGTGCGGCTTCCTTACAGACATAGGGCTAGCGAATCGTTGATGTCGTATTTCGGGATTTGCTTGTGCGGGTGACGGGTCATGAACCGAAGTACTAAGCTTCCGCTAACTAAACTGACGTAATGCCTAAACGGACAATTAAAAGCCGATTAAGACTTTGGCCTTGATAACGGTGACAGTACTAATGGACCGGTAGGATTCACAGCTAATACAAAGAAGTCCCTTCCCTCAAACTGATCGAGACTTACGACTGGGCAAATTTGTTCACGAATTTTGAGCGGCGACGGCAGTGCCGAAGACGGCAGGGTTTTAAATGCTCTTGCAGCTGTTAATTTGTAAAGTCGATGTGCTCCGGCGGAAGCAATCGTGAATTTAGTATATTTCTGGTCCTCGGTTCGCTTTACTCGTAGCGATTTTAGATCCATTCATTTCTACTAGAACCTTCGAGAAGGATCCAACTTCATTGTCTGACGTCATCATCGGTAACTGCTGACAATTTACTGGTTAGATGAACCAGTCCCTACTTTTACACAAAAACTGATTTAGATGATGCATTCAGCACTGTAATTCCAACAATTAGATTTTGATATATCAAATAAGTGTGCTCCATGTATATAGGATGCTGATACTTTTTAAAGCAAGGTACACCGCACCTTTTTTTTATAAGTTCACCACATAATGGTACACCACGCAAAACTGACTTTACTATATGATAAATTAATAATGGTCTTAAATACCGGTCTTCAAACGCACTTTACGACTCTGGAAGTGTGGAATCCAAAACCTGCTTTATTCTGGAAATTGATGATATTCCCAAATAGTGTTAATTGGGGGTGCACTGTCAGGGGGAATCTGTGCCGCGCGCCGGTGATACTGTTTACATGCAGCAATGTCAGTTTCGTACCCTTCGCAACCGTGGAATACGGCTGCGTTGTTGCATGTTCCTCATCGGCCAATAACACGACAGGTTGATCATATGCAGTACCTGCCAGGATTGTACAATCTGAAGCAGTGATCCTCTTAACTTGCCGCTCTGCCATATTGTCATCTGTTGCCTTGGTACGATTGAGACTCTAACATGAAGACCGCTCCCGTACGCGCTTTCTATACACTCGCGCTGAGTTCTCAAGGTCTTGGAGAAATTAGTTCTAATTCAAGGCGAATTGAAGTGTTTTTGTAACGGGGTGACTTTCGCTGTACGGTACATTACCGCTCTCTCTCCCGCTGTAGGCTAAGCGATATTGCTGAACGGACTTTCGCTGTACGCTCCGTTGTACACTGATGCTTTTGCTAATTCTGTATGTTCCGTTTAGTACAAAGTTTTAACCAATGTGTTTACGCAATCACTTACAGAAATGTGGTATGTGGTGCGGCATCCACTAATGTGGAGGATTTAGTAAAAAGGTGTGGTCGATTTAACAACTCCCCTTATTAAAGGCAAATGCTAAACGTCTGGGTTCGATTTTATTCGGCTGTGTCATTCTGATTCGTTATCAGAACTAGCTCAGATATACGCCTAATTTTTCCATGAGTAAATCCCAAAGGTCAATTCCATATTACACTCTTCTCACTTTCCCGTGCAAAGCTCGAAATGAAGATATCAGTGCGATTCGCGGCTAAAACCCTTCTACATTCCTCACTTCCTAGCCGAACTACAACCCTATGAGTAACAACAACACCGGTGTGTTCTTTGGTACGCGCAACCGGGAAACCCGTAAGTGCGGCCTTGTCACCGCAGCCGTTGGCGATACACTTTGACGTGCCACACCTCCTCGTCGTGTCCATACAAAGATGCCACAAACACTTTCGTCTCGAGTAAAAAGTGGTTTCGTAAGAACTGGGCTGAGCTCATTATGCTGCGTTGCTAATTGGAAGACGCACTAATTCGTACTGACAGAAAGGCATCAGTCAAATTACAAGCAAGGTGGTAAAACGTTTTTTACTGGGGAGATGACATGGAGGAAAAACGAGCTTGAATCTTTCACCGGATAACATCTTCTAGAAAAACTTCTTTAATATTAAGGCCAACTGTATCGAGGTCGTGATTCCTGCACCAAAGATGTTTTGATGAGCAATTACAGCCAAAGAGATGGATTACTGGGTCAAGCCGGTGCATATGTATATTTAATCTCATATAACATTCAGATACGTGGCTATTTTTCATGATGTAGCTACATGGCACTTACGGCGTCAGGAGAACTAAATGGTACAAGTGCTGGAGTGCTGAGTGCGACATCAGTGCAGACGCCATGTATGGAGACGTACTTTCCGCTTACAATTGTACTGGGAAATCGAAAAAATGCGCCTGGACCTGATAAGTAGTTGGATCCGAAGCAGTAGTGGTCTAACAAACGTTAAAAGAAAATGGTTACTCAGTGAACAATTGGCGATAAAGGACTTGGTCATTTACAAACTGGTATTAATCAGAGGCCTCTTACTTAACGCACCGTAGATTAGTGCAAGAGAGTGACGGCGCCGTAGATTAGTGCACGCGAGTGACAGCGTCGTAGATGATTATGAATTTGAAAGAGGTGAAGACAAATAATTTTGGTATCGCAAGAGCGACAATTTACCCCTGATTACATCCTTTTTTCGTGACACAGTGTGGTCGATGTGAACGGTTTGGGGATAAGCCAGACCTCGGCGCTGCATCATTGCATGCGCCTCGTGCCACTTTTCACGGGCAAGTAATTAAACAGTAATATTAAATTGAGAATTGGGATCTATTCCTGACGAAAGTGAGCGTATGTCTGGGCTACTTCTGAAAACGAATCAGAATGACCCAGCCGAATAAAAAGTGAACCCAGCCGTTCAGCATTTGCCTTATTAAATATTTCAAGATCATTAAAAATAGGGAAAATAAAAAAATGCCCCAGATAATTAGAAATTAAAAAAATGCCCCACGTCCTAGTGTACTCATGTTAAAGTGGTACACATAAAAATCCACGTCGCCAGTCATTTCTCGTTAGTAATTTTCTCTCGATCTCGACCAAAGCTCTGTAGGAGCAGCCCCAGACGGGGCTCTGTGCGCGCGCGGACGACGATGAAAAGACGTGATACGTGTTCCTATCATCGTCCGCGGTCTTACACACAGACTACCTGTGCTGTTGTTATTTTTGTTGATGGAATTGGTTTGTTTCTTGTTGATATTGTTTCTAATGTTATTATTGTTATTGCTGTTACAGTTGCACCCGTTTGTATGGTTACTGCTGCTACTGCTGCTACTGCAGGTACGCTGACGCTACTGCTACTGCTGATGCTCCAGGTACCGCTGACGCTGCTGTTGTTGGTTCAATTGTGGAAAGGCATCTCCGTTCCATATCATTAGCTAGTTTTGTTAAGAGCATTCAATCATATCAATACACCCAATGAATCTATCCTTTATAAATCTTACGCTTTTTCGATTATCAGTATTGCAGAACATTGCCGGCTCCTTCTTAGTTAGCATTAACATCTGCTTTTATTGAAGGATTCTTATGCTGGTCTGATACTGGATATAGATAAAATAATAATTTGGGGTTTGACACACCAGCAATGGAAAGCGATGACGATCAGCACCTACCTTGCAGCTTTTTGATGATTTAGGCTACTCGAGTAAGAGTGACATAACCCAGGCCGTCATCGATATTAATAGAAGATGCAACCGTCCGTTCAGCGTTGAAAAGTGTGATGGTCGAAGCTACAAAGACGAGTGCACACAAGATAATTGTCTTTTTGTGGTATAATTTGCATTCTTGCACACGTTTGGCCCACCCACAAGATTTTCACCACACTATTGCCAGGTTTCCGAATCTACCAAGGAATCTCAATGGTGCGCGACGGCTACGCAAATTGCTACGAATTCTGCAATCAGAGAGATGGCCATGACCTTCGGCCGGAAATTGACTCCTGTCATGATTCGAGTGAAGTTGAGAAACGAAGGAATTCTTGCCAGTTACATGAACTGTGTCAACGCTCTCGACAGATCGAAGGTGGAATTTTCGGAAGTGATACTGAGCAATATGGTCTGCTTTCATCCTACGTCTCAGAATCGAAGAATCGAAGTCACAAGGTTGAGCTTGATATTGTGAAAAATGAATTCAAGCGACTGAGTATCATTTTTCGAGAGGGAATTCAAGCATTTGGGAAATACCCCGAGCGATGAATATCCGTGGATGGTACTTTCTTGAAGACTTCAGTCGGTGGAATTTTGCTTTTTACGTGCTTTCGAAATGGAAATAACGAAATTCAAATCATTGGAGTTGGAATTGTATCGATGGAGAATGAGTATAACTGGAGCTGGTTTCTAATATTTATACTTTCCACCTCAAAACGTCTCCCTCATTTGTGATATCAGATAGGGACAAGGGACTTATGAAAGCTATGCGGACCACGGCATCAGACATTCTACACTTTTTTTCTTTAGGCATTTGATGGAAAATCTCAACAAAAAGTACAAGTCCAAAGTGCTGAAAATTTGGCGTGGATTCTGGCCCGCTCCCGAATGTAGCTGGAATACGAGAATGTAGCAGCTAAAATTGCTTTACTAGATAACACTGCTCTCTCTTGGCTTCAGGATGTGGGTCGTGAAAAATGGTCGTCAGCATTTTCGCCATGTCCAAGATTCAACGCTTTGACATTGAATAATGTGGAATCAGTAAATAGCGCGTTGAAAGAAATCCGCAGTCTTCCCATCATAGACTGTTTGCTGGAGGTTGAGTGCTACGTAGCTTGCAAGTGGGCTGCCAAAGCACAGAAAGTAAACGGTGAGGAGTGCTGACTCCCTATGCATCTCGCAAAGTCGACAAATTGATGGCTACAGGTTGTCTGGGTGAAGTTGATGCGTGCTCGCAATCAAGCTTTATCGTCGCAATTCGACCAGGAGTGGGAAACCACATGGCAAGGTTTTAGTTCAATTCTTTGATAAAGTTGGATGATGCTCGTGCGGTTACTTCGGAGACGTTGGATCGCCTTGCGTTCATGCACTATTTGCACTGAAACATTCCTGCAAAATGACATCTATAATCGATTCTTTTCACGACTCATGAAAAACATCGACATTTTTAGATGGTTATTCTGAAAAAGCCGAAATTAACCTACTGCCGATCGTGCTCAAGGATTCCCTTACAAGAGGTGTGTGCGACGCTCCATCCATTAAAAAAACGAGGGAGTCCAAAGAAGAAGAGAATCTCTTCGCGACAAGCGACTGAGGAAATCGACAAGCGTCAAACCAGAAAATGTGGTAAATGAAACCAATTCAGCCATAACCGCAGGACTTGTACGACGAAAAGAGGAGTGTTGAATGTTTAGGTGCCTTTACTACGTATGCATATAGGACAGAAGTTTTTCATCCCATATAAGGTTTTCTTCGCTTTAAATATAAAAAATTATTAAATGTCTATACTTTTCAATGCAAAGTCTATTAGTTGTGTTGAATTATGACAATATGCTGGAGTGATTGATCACTTTGACCTATCCAAATGTGTTTTGTGTCTTGTCATTATCTTTTTAAGTCTCCATGTCCATTTTGCTGTAATTTAAAGTCATTAAAGCGCTGGTGAATTCCTTTAAAGCCCTGGCATTTCTACACCAGCACTTACATTTCTCCATAAGAACTAATACGACTATATGTTCGGTTTTCATAGTGCCTGGGATGTCTCCTTTGAATTGTACACAGCTTTGTCCATATTGCAAGTTTAGACGGCATTATCTGATCGACCCCGCGCAAATATGATTGATATGATAGATATACATAAAATGCAGGACCACAACGTCAAGATAAAAAAATATATAAGCACGTTGTCGTTCAATATAACGCAAAAATTCTTCGATTAGACTATACTTGATGGATCATCGAGCGTTTTCTTCAAGCTATATGTCTACAGAGGAAGAAATCCAAATGCATTGAACAAACTGATAAGAGCCAAACAAATAGGATGGACTCATTGGATGTATTGATATGATTGAATGCTCTTAACAAAACTAGCTAATGATATGGAACGGAGATGCCTTTCCACAATTGAACCAACAACAGCAGCGTCAGCGGTACCTGGAGCATCAGCAGTAGGAGCAGTAGCAGCAGCGTCAGAGTACCTGCAGTAGCAGCAGTAGCAGCAGTAACCATACAAACGGGTGCAACTGTAACAGCAATAACAATAATAACATTAGAAACAATATCAACAAGAAACAAACCAATTCCATCAACAAAAATAACAACAGCACAGGTAGTCTGTGTGTAAGACCGCGGACGATGATAGGAACACGTATCACGTCTTTTCATCGTCGTCCGCGCGCGCACAGAGCCCCGTCTGGGGCTGCTCCTAAAGAGCTTTGGTCGAGATCGAGAAAAAATTACTAACGAGAAATGACTGGCGACGTGGGTTTTTATGTGTGTTTGATTGCATCGACAGTGGTGCGGTAGAATATAGAAGATTGCTTTGTTACTCGTCCTGCAAATTTGACATTGACACTGCATCTATCGTTTCCTGCTACCTCACCTACCTTGAACTTACGACCTTAACTGTCAACTGCCTTGAAGTTCTTTCCTTTCCTGTCTCGGACTCATAATCGCAACTATCAACTGCCTTGAACTTCGTCATTCACCGGTCGCAGCCACTACGCAGTGTAGCAACTTAACACGACCACGTCCGAGTACGCACTCGGAACACACGCTCCGGCGTTGCATTCTGAAGCTTGATCGATTTCGCTCCTGTTTTTCGTGGTATAGCTGTTGCTGCACGAGTTGTAGTCTTGAGATGGCTTTATCCTTCGCGGTCGCTGTGGGACTCCGGGGATCGGAAAGCTCGTAGTGAGAATAATCGAGCCAGTGAGTAACGTCAGAGTCGAGAAATGTTGCAACCTCCTTGACGACCCGGCGATCCGACGGAAGGTGCACTTGAACCGAAGTACAGGAATCCATCGCAAAATTGGCAAGTCGATCAGCCATCTTGTTAAAAGTGCGGTAGTGATGCCCCCAGCTGACGACCGCAATATCATCGGCTAAATCTCGTGCCTTCCAGAAGAGCAAAGCCAAGTAAGCTTTTCGTGGTGAGTGATGATATCGGAGTTGGGAAAGTATGAGGGCGCTATCTCCAACGACATGTAGGGGGGTGTAATTGTTCGCCTTCGCCTGGCGTAAACCATGCAACAGACCTTGATATTCTGCGTATTTGTTAGTAGTTGATGCTCGACCGTAGGCCATGCTCGCAATCCAGACAACGCATGCCGCGAGAGACCTGGGGTGCATCTTAACAATGACAGACCCAGAACCACCGGGCCCTGGGTTTCCTCGCCATCGCCCATCAAAAAAGTAGATAAAACGACCCTGGATAAATGTCTTGCTCCAGACGGTTGAGACCAGGAGGAATAGCGTTTCGGAGTAGCGTATCAGCAAGAGCTGACCGCATGTAGGCCAAATTATTGGTCGCGTCATCAGCTCCGGGTTGGTAGGTCAAATTCCTAAAGCTTGTGATCGCACGTCTGAGCTGAGTTCTGGCACTCGCGTTGTGGCCCTCAGGTGAAAGGCTAGGAAATTCCATTCGTCGGAGACGCTCGATCTATATACCATGAAGCGTTGAAGTAACAAATCGCCACAGCTCGTTCGCAGCTGGAAAGATCGTAGCCCTTAATTCAGATATGTCTTTTGGAGCCAATAGAGAAGCTTGCACGGCGTCCCAAGCCAAATTCGGAGTACCGGGAAGTCCCATACCAAACCCAAAGCGTCTGTCCATGTCGATTGTGCCAAGACACTGCAACAACGACAAAAGGTGATTCCAATGCCACTGTGCCCCTGGGCATCCCCAAAAAAACGTGACTTACTGGAGCTGTGAGTGATCGGTCACAGACTGGATTAGGACACGACAGGTCCTGTCTGGACCAGTTCCATAATGGAAAGCTGTTGCTTTTCAGGCGATAGAGTGTCTGCACTTCAGTAGAAAGGTTCCTCTTATGTGGCGGAGCTCTTTCCACTCGACCAAATCAGTACCTGCCAACACCACACGAAAGTCAGGGCGCGTTACCCGCTGATCACGATGTCTTAACCATTGAAATTGTAATCTCCGCGTTATAATCTTTATAAGAGCTTTTCGTTTGGGTCGCCATCTACTCGAGCCCGTCCATAAGTGTACGACGCGAGTCAGCCTCGGATGGGCGCCAAAGTGTACGGGTATTCCACAGCTGGTAGTAGCCGAGTGCTCGCACTCAAAATTGAGGAAACAGACGTGGAATCACACGGCATATCCACATCGAAATGGGTGACCGTCGATCCATCTTCGCTGATGACACGTCATGACATTGATATATCGTCGGTGTGGAAGCAAGTAAAGCCTCTGGCTCCAAATCGCGAAACAGAAGTTGAGGAAAGTTGTACAGGAAAGCGAGGCAGAACGAACCAAAATGCCTGCGCGTGGCAATAGATGCCATGGAGATATCTAGAACTGGCTTAAAATTCGCAACACTGCGTCGAAGCTTAGTCCATGACAAAGCATCCTGAAGGCATTGCGCAGCTTTCGCAAATCCAGCCACCAAGAATGTACGGTTGGCCTCTGCGGTCCCGAAGCCAAGTCATATCGCTCAGTTCTGCGTGAATAAGCCACCTCTCGTCGATTCATTCTGATGCTGAGAATACAGGGTTAGGGCCGTTGCAAATTCCTGCGTCAATCGCTTGACGAACATCAACTGTAACACTTCCATCGTCGTTGTAAATAACCTCAGCCCGCGAAGAAAAGATGGATGAACGACGACTTACAGCCTCTACGTCGCCTTGGAGAAGGTGATGGGCTGCAGATATACTGACAGCTTGAGCCCCAGTGAGCCAAAGGGACTTCTGTAGTCGCGGATGTGACCCGTTAACCCAGCATGGTGTAATGAAAGATGGACCATGTTCAAGGGATCCCCACAAGACGTCACCTATCAGTAATTCCCGCCGAGAGCTAGTCGCTGCCCATTTGCCGACCGCGGTAGCTGCCATGGTCATCAGTTCTGTCCGAATACAAGGAACCGCTAAGCCACCCAGCCTGACAGGAAGCATTGCCATCTCTTTAGGCACCCAGGGGCGAGAGCGCATACCATCGCAAGTTCCCCACACGAAGTCTAAAATCAAGCCGTGTAGACGCGACACAATGCCTGGAGTAGGCCAACAATGACGCGCAAGAAAGGCAATTTTAGGTACCGCAATTAACCGTGCAAGGCAAGCTCGCTGTTCAACTGTGTGGGTCTTCTCCCGCGCAAGCACGAGTCTACCCCGTAATGATCGAATACATTTGGTCTAGTTCTCATCAGTAGTATCAAGCTGCCCCACCATTACACCGAGATACCGACAGGATGCCTCGGAGGTAAGCAGCGTAAGACCTCGTGTGTCCAGCGGTAAATCTAATCCACGAGAATGAAGGAGAAGGACCATTGATTTCGACATGTTTGTGGTAAGCCCGAACACTCCGGCGAACTCATCTAATATGGAAAGCACATGTTTGATCGAAGAATGATCACGTAGGTAGACCGCCGTGTCGTCCGCATACCCAGACACCTTGATCTCTGTGTATTAGTCTCCTGATTTAATCAGCACGCCGCGTATGACGGTACTCTCCTGCAGAACGCGATAGACGCTATCTAGAGCCAATATAAACAATAGTGAAGCAAGCGGGCAGCCTTGTCGAATGCCACAGCTCACAACTCGTTGCCTGGAGTGAAATCCGTTCACAATGAAACTGCATGTCGTGTTGTGATGTAATGCTGCCACCACGGATACAAAACGTAGAGAAAATCCCATCCACGCCAAAACCGAGAGCAAAAACGGACGCTGTAGGGTATCATAAGCTTTTGCAAAATCAAGTAGCAGTAAGACTGAACCATGGAGCTCTTCATCGGAAGAGGCGGCCTTTTTCACTGCTGCAAACACATCCAGCGCAGTATGAATAGTGCGGTACGGGACAAAACCCACTTGAGATGGCAATACAGTCCGAGAAAGTAGAGGCCGCACGCGGAAAGATAGGATCTTGGTAAAAAATTGTTAATCACTGTTCAGGACTGCAATCGGACGATGATCCAGCAGTCGGGCCGATACTGCCGTTTTCTTTAAACATTTGATGTTCGCTTGCGTGAAAGAAGGCGGAAAAACAAGCCAAATAGGGAACAATGGCGCTAGAATAGGCGCAAGTGCATCAGCGTAGTCTCGGTAGAAGGAGTTGTTTAATTTATCAGGTCATGCCGCCTTACCGCGTTTATGCCGCTTTAACGATGCGCACACATCGTCGATAGAAATGACAGCCATTACTTCCGAGTCATCAATTCCCACCGAAGGTGAGGCTCTACCCAGAAAAGTCTGAGTTAAGTTGAGATCAGTGAAATCACGAAGCATACTGGGTTACCATTCATCTGCCATATCATTAGCGAGTGCCTGAGAGCGAATATTTCCGTGCGGTGTCTTCCCACCCAGGGAGGTAATCGTGTTGTCTTGGAACTTCGTCGACACACAGGCGTAAAAACGACGAGAAGTCTCGCCTGGGCAATACGTGTACTGGGAAAGAAGACGTTCTTTTTTCACCCTTTGCCAAAGACGCCGACATTCTGCAATCTGTTTGCGGATAACTTGTGGGTCGTCGACTGCAGCAGACGATACGGCATCACCAGAAACGTACGCGGGCGTCAAGAAAGAGGAATAATTGCAATGATAGCAGCATCCAATCTTGTGTGCAACCGTTTAAGCATCTGATTGTAGCTGTGCGTCATATGTTGTCTCGCATATTTTAGTAAGAGACAACAGAGCTTTACGTAAAGAAGTTTTCCATCAATCCCACCATTCAGCCAGATTGTGTGCAGACTGAAACCCGACACTAGTAGACGAGCAGACTCCTGCGACTACGCATCTAGCAATATCAAGGGCGATACGAACATGGCTTTTTGCTGCGTCTTTCGCACAATCAGGGACCGGGTAGACTCGCCTGGGCTGGCGAACTCGTACTGTACAGCTTGGAGACCCGAGTCGGATTGTAACGCTATTGTGATTGGCCACGCGATCAGGTACTGATTGGTGTACATCCAATCTGCATTCCGAGAGCTGACGTACCTCCTATCCAATCGAGAGCTGGCCGTCCCTCCACCTGGCAAGGTATAGAAGTAAGTACGAGCAGCCGAGTAAAAAAATTCTGAGATAGATCGCTCATCTTCAATCCTTTGCAGCTCGTCCTCAAAAACATCGCTCATCTGCACTCTTGCGAGCAAGCGACGAAGTGCTGGAGAGTCATGGCGCCCAGTCGTAGTCTTGTTAGAACGATCAAGATGGGGATTAAGCGTGCAGTTAAAATCCCCTCCTAAAACCACTGCACTCTCGTAGGAAACCAAAGTTCGACGTAGAAAGTCAAATAGCCCCTCGTGTTCACTCTTGTCAGTTGGTGAATTCACATTGATCACCAGTATGGTCGAATCTATATGGGTAGCACGTACCGCCTTCCAGTGTCTCGACCAAAGATGTTAGTTCCAGGGATCCATCCCAGTGATAGTGGAGTACGGGTTAAGTAAAATTGCGACTCCACCCCGGGCTTTTGTCGACTCGGTCCACAACGTACACCCGGGTTTAGTGACGAACCCCCAGATTTGGTGGTGAAGATTGTCCAAATATATTGCTTCCCCAAGAGCGACTCGTGACTCGTGTAAGAGGACGAGATCAATCTGTCCGCGGTCCTCATGCTTTCGAAAGTGCCGGGACCACTCTTTTCACCGATCTGAGTGTTAAGGAAAACCAGCGACATTTTGGGAATGTATACCCACAGTTTTATCCCGATGCCGTTGCTTGACAGACAACTGTCTCTTACAGCGCTGCTTGTAACCTCTATACTTAACGGAAGGAATAGAGGAGTGTAAACCCCCACCTCGTCGGTAGGATCGCCGTTGAACGCCAGTATTGGCAAAATCTTTTCCCGGCGTCGTTGGAAGGGGTGCTTTATCGCTGGAGGTGCCCTTAGTATTCAATAGCCGACTGTCGGCACTCCTGAGAGATGAGGTCGATTGGCCGGCTGCCAGTTTGGAGGTTTGCAGAGAATAGAGGCAACTGAGTTGCGCACTTCGTCAGAGGTATGATACACTGATGCCTTTGTTTGGGGCATAACCACGGTCGTTGTCCCATCCGATGGGGCAAGGGTGTGGCAAGAAGATACACAACATATTCAAGATGCCCCAGTGGTCGATATCCAATAGCGGCTTTACAACAGTGGCGCAAATTAACTCGGACTGCAGCTTTGAAACCCGTCGCCAGCGCTGGATAGAGTCGGTCGTTTTCCATCGAATTTTTCCCCGCTGACCCGCTGCAGTTGCAGCCCAACCTGTGCAGAGCTCTCGGAGTTTCTCATTCACGTGACCAGCATCCTGACAAATAACCAGTAATTGAGCTTCACTATTGATGGCATGACCAAAGTTTATCAAAGTGTCACCAGTCATGCCTGATAGGTAAAGCACAGGGAAAGGCAGTGCACGAATAAGAGCCTCGAGCTCAGACGGGCAGGCAGTGATCCATGTAGCTTGACCCGTCTGGCTTAAAGGCAATACATCCGCTACAGAGGCCATACCTTTGTGTTGGCTGGCCTAGCGGCGTACCATTGCGGAATTCTCGGCACGTTGCTTTGTTCTGTCAGGGACAACTGACGCTGCAACCGCCGATGAGGCGGCGTCAGGTACTTTTCGGATACGGATTGCACGCAGCGTCAGAAAATGCGCGTCGGGTGTTCGCGTGGTGGTAACATCGGATGCTGCTGCTGTATCAGCCACCCGTGAAATTACGTGTCCGAGGAACGTGCCAGTGGCAGAGTCATCGGCAATTGGGCAAGTAGATGTCAGCCGGGTGGTAGATGATTGCTCAATCTCTTCAGCAATAGCCTTAGCCAGCTCGGCGGGTAAGTGGATACTTGTAGCGCACTGAGGAGGTGTCACGACGCCGCCTCCTAGGTCATTTAAGCGCATGGTGTCGCCAATTGCTAAGGTGCTCTTCTCGGCGGGGCACTCCAAAAAGGACCCGTGGAAACAGTCCGTTGACCAAGTCCGGGGTTAGATTCTTGTGT
>JH597858.1:79738-115329 GCA_000173235.2 Hyaloperonospora arabidopsidis Emoy2
AAGTCTGGGGTTACATTCTTGTGTGCCTCTACCGGATGGTGGGGCTGCTCTCGTGCTCGGAGCAATTTGATTCAGGGGACAGAGGACGCTTGACTAGGAGCCCTGTCAACACTGCGATAGTCCCAGCGAGACATCTTGACGTAATCCCTGGCCATCACCTCGTAGTCGACTTCTTGCTCTTCAGGTCGGCTCGGGCTCACAAACGTGCTCAAATGTGCCCAGACGCACCACTGGACGAAGAGTGTCTGGCTCGGTGCTACAGTACATAAACAACCAGTACTGAACCCCGCATATGTTAATGATACTCTCCTCGGTACTTTGGACGATTCCGTCGTAGTTGCATACTTACAATCTCCCGTCTTGTCCAGTATAGCTGTTCCCCTAGAAAATGTCGCCACTCTTTTTTGTTTCTTTGATATCTCCATAGATACTGTGACGTGTTTCTTGGTAGTAAACTCTCCGCATGGCAACTGGCACTAACGATAACAGTCCGGGCTTGGTCATCATAGCCTGAGACGCTGGAGGCAAGAACTCAATTATAGTTATCTACTCCATTCTTGTCTGAGGCAACAAGATACGATAAAAATGGTGCAATTGTGTCGGAGAAACTGAAAATTGTGAGCTATTCGAATAGGGACGCGTATAACAGCAGCTCTTGCATGGAATAAGGGGGGAACGTCACTATGTCCTTCCTGCACACCACGTATAGGTACCATTTCCACACCATACCACTCTTGACGACGTCATAAGCATGATCGAGGCATAGAAGAAAGCTACCAGTATCAGCACAGCTCTGTTCTAGAGACATTTGGTCAATTACACGGTCAGAACCATGATCAGAATGACGCAACTAATAGCTCGTAAGAAGAACAGGTCACATCTGCGTCAGAAGTAGGTTTGTAGTACCCGTTAAGACTACTAAAAAGTAGAAGCTGTGCGACAGGTAGCGAGGTGGCTTCAACTACCACGACATCAAGGAGTCAAAACGCTCGCTTCGATAAGTTGTGATTTTGGTATATGTTATTTTTAAGGGAACTAAAAAATGCCCAGATAATTGGAAAATAAAAAATGCCCCACGTCCTAGTGTACTCATGTTAAAGTGGTACACATTGTTAAGTTGCGACACTGCGTAGTGGCTGCGATCAGTAAATGAAGAAGTTCAAGGCAGTTGATAGTTAAGGTCGTAAGTTCAAGGTAGGTAACGTAGCAGGAACCGATAGCTGCAGTGTCAGTGTCAAATTTGCAGAACGAGTAAAAAGCAATCTTCTATATTCTACCGCACCACTGTCGATGCAATCAAAGAGGGTTATGAGCCCAAGCAAGTCATCGTGGAACGTTGAGATATCAGAGAAAACTGGTCGTCCAGTCCGATGGAGCGGGCAAAAGTGGCCATATTATCGCAGGATGATGGAGCTGGCATCATGAAGACGTGTATCGAATTGCTACCGGAGCTATGGTGCGCGATTCGAATTGGACCCAAGTGCAGTCTGCAGCCTGGAAAGATAATCAAAGAACTGTACAGCGACTGATATTCGCCTCAGTTAACACGGATTTCGGTCAACAGCTGATACAGCAGACCGATGGAACATCCATGTGGACGTACCTATGCAACAGATTCGATGGCACCGTCAATTATCAGACCCGAGCTCTTACCAAGAGACGATTGTACGCAGAACTAGAGGCCGCACGATGCAGGCCAAACAGTGATCTTGAAGGCTACCTCATTAACATAGTTCGGATGCGCACTCGATTGCAAACGGTGGGTATGACACTCGATGACACAGTTTTTTGCGGGATGCTTGTGTCATCTCTCCCCGAGAGAGATCGATTTGACCGCTTGCGTGGCCTAGTAGAGTCCGGATTGGATTGTGTAAAAACTCCCGAGAAGGTTGTCGAGATGTCGCTAACATAGGACGAGGCGAACAAGGCTGACCAGATGTTGTCACGAGCATTCGGGAACACAGACGGGACAACATACCTCAGATCACCGAGCAAGGCAAGGATGAAAGGCGGCAGCGGGGCGTTCAACAAACCTAGGACCATGAAACGGGAGGGTAACCAGCGCCAGCGCGAAGAAGACAGGAGGTTGGGAAACTGCTTTGGCTGTCATAATCCTGGACACGCGCGCAAAGACTGTCCACAGGATGCAGGTGGGAGCGGAAGCCACATTAACTTGTCGTACGCAAAGCACACTGGCTTAAGAGCACGACAGAGCAAATTTGTATGCGCCAGTGAAGCCAATAGGCAACCCCGAAACAGAAAACTAGACTCCACGAGTGCTGAAGGCACAACCAAGGATGATGAAGGTGCTGTAGGGATGCAGTGTCACGCACCTACGACATCAACTGCGTCACAGGATGAGTATCATCCCGAAAGTTGGGTCTACGATACCGGTGCTAACCGACATTTGGTCGGAGATAGACGGTACTTTGTGAAGTTTCGATCCCTGACTTCGACAGAGCGTAAGAAGGAGATAGTGAAAGGATACAATGGTTTCATTGTACCTACTGGGGTCGGCTTAATCGACTTATGGGTGATCGTAGATGGAGTCCAAGTCACAGTAAGGCTCGAAGATGTCTACTTCTCAGCCGGACGCCCCAACCTATTTTCTCAATCAGTGGCACGGAAGCTGGGTTTTCGAGTCACATATAATGATACGAAGGGACTATACACTTTATTCTAGAATGCCACCATTGCCATCCAAGCACCGCTGAGACCGTGCGGTCTTTGGATGTTCACAGCTAAAAATCCGTTTTTTGGCGAATCTTGCCACGACTCGGCAGTCGCTCATTACCCCGACCTAACTAGCACCGGGCTTCAGGATTACGACCTTCCAGCCGCCGGGAGGCGAGAGGATACTATCTCTGGCACAAGTGATATTAGCGTTGAGCACATAAATGATGAAGCCGAGCAACTTGCATCCGCGCCACACGAATTCGCGGAAGACAAGTTACAGCACAGATGGCTGGATCGCGGACCACCTCAATTCGGAAATCGCATTGTGTTTTCACCAATGCATTCACAGCGAAATCATCCATGTCTTGATGACCAGGCTCACGCCCGCCCTATATCTGATCTAAAACCTGCTGATGCTGCTGCTCTTGAAGAAAGCGTGGGAAACGATGATGAAAGTGACCTTACATCTACGCGCAGTGACGGCAGAGAGTCTGCCGCTTCATTTGAAGATGAGGACTTTGGTGAAGATGTCGAAGGCAGACCTGAGTCATACTCCGAAGGCGAATCAATGGATGGCAGTGATTTCGGTCTTGAGGACGGGCTTAGTTCATGTAGTGTACATGAACCAGACACGCCAAACCGTGTCGCTGGACTGTGCGACATAAAGAAGGACGACTATACCGGCAACAAAACCTCTCTAAAACTTTCACAACTCTCGGGACGCCGACGAATCCGCGATGATGAAGCCTCAACTTTAAGTGGTGAGGCTGAACGGAAGAAGTCTCGTACTGCACTCGCTCACGTCACTGGTGATGACGTGGACACATCTCAGGGATTTATAGTCTATGCAGCAATGGCGGCAACAACACAAGATAGTCCTCTCAAACGGCTCTGGCATGAATCTGAAGTTCCACTGCCAAAACGTTTTAAGCAAGCTATGAAGTCACCACAGCAGAAGGAATGGTGAAATTGTATGGAAAAGGAGATGGTCGCTATGAAGACGAAGGGTGTTTTTGAACTTGTTCCAACGGAAAAATGCCAAGTAGAAAAAGGGCACTGGAGACTATGTGGAGGTTTCAAATTAAAACGGATGAACACGGCAACGTCTTGCGGTTTCGACTTCGACTCTGTGCACGAGGTGACAAAAAACAGCCGGAAGTAGACTTTTATTCTATGGATATCTACTCACCTGTGGCCAGAATGTCTTTGTTTAGGCTGTTTGTGGCTTTGTGTAACCTGCTAGCATTGAACCCGTTTCAGTGCGATGTAGATACGGCGTATCTTAACGCAGCTCTCCAAATCACTCATTATATCCGGCACATTCCAGGGTTTCCACTCAAGAAGGGTTGGATCTACAAAGTGAAACACGCGATGTATGGGCTACATCAAAGTGGTCGCGAGTGATACGAGGAACTAAACTCCTGGCTGAACACGTATGGATGGAGTCGCTGTACCTTCGAACCTTGTTTGTATGTATTCCGAAATGGAGACTTATTTGCGCTCCTGCTCGTGTATGTGGATGACATCATCTGTGGGACAAACAATGAGGCATGAAAGATGTCGTTCTTCTCGGAGCTCAATGAAAAATATGGCATCAAGGACCAAGGAAAACTTCATTGTTACCTTGGAGTGCAAGTGGAACTCACACAGGAAGGTGCATTCCTCCACCAAACCAAGTATGCCAAGGACGTGCTTCGTAGATTTGGTTTTGAAGATGCAAATGGATGCAGATCACCACTGGACCCGAAAATTAAACTGCGAGCAATGACTGAAGTGGACAAGGCGGCAAGAATTGAGTACCGAGCAGCCGTAGGATCTCTGACGTACATGGCAACAAGTACAAGGCCTGATCTCGCCTATCCGGTCGGATATTTAAGCCGGTTTGTCGAGAACCCGACGGTACAGCATGGTGGAGCGCTTAAGCGAGTGTTACAGTATCTCAAGGCCGCGACAGAGCAAGGAATTATGTTCAAGCGGTCGTCAAAGTCAACCGACATTACAATCGACGGCTACTGCGACTCCGATTGGGGCAACTGCCCGGAGAACAGATAGAGCGTCGCTGGCTACGCATTACTTATGGGAGGAGGGCCGGTGGCATGGGCTTCCCGACGACACGATGTCGTAGCGCAGAGCACGGCAGAAAGCTGATTACATTGCATCATGTGAGGCCTGTATGGATGGTCGAGCGCAAAAAAACGTATTGGTGGAAGTACTACCACAGAAGAAAGTTGTCTTTTCGCTCGGAGTGGACAACCAAGCAGCTATCTCACTGACCTCCAACCCAACTTACAGCAAGAAGACCCGTCATATTGAATTGCGGTTTCATTATGTTCGAGAACAAATTGCCAGAAAAGACGTTCGCGTCCGCAAGATCGATGGTGAAATCAACCCGGCCGATTTGCTGACGAAACCGCTCGGATACCCGCGGCTGGTCTAGATGAACCGGCTAATTGGAATGCACCCCGCTACCGGATCAACGCCTCGTGAACAGCTACGACGTACTGCAGCTGTCCGAGGGAATACACTTACTTAAGATATACACCTAGTTGTCTGCGCGGTACCTAGTTGCTAGCAGACAGGATATAGCGGGTCGTTCGCGTACCTGAATATACCTCACCTTCTCACTCACTCACTGGGAGTGCCCCGCCGTGACGCCCGACGTCTTGAGCCAGCAGAATGAGAAAGGTAGGTGTAGTAAGACTGTGTCATGGTAGATGACACGAGGTGGTTACCACACGAGCAGACATTTTATTAGTGAAAAGTAGCTATAATAGACAGTCTGAGCCTCTCACAAATGCGGGGTTCGACTGTCACTGTCCAGAAGTCGTTCGTACTGTCCGCTCACCGCCTTCACCTTAGCAACTTTTCGAACGAGATTGTGACATTCCGGATGCAAAACAAGTGGGCGAGGAGCTGGTTAATATGGCAAGTTCGAGAATCGAACCGCACGGCTGCAGAATCGAAGTGCACTCTAGGTTATGCATCTTCTTCGCGGAAAAGCCATTAGATTTCCTGACGTTCTTGCAGTTTGAAGCTGCACCGACATTGAGTTCGGCTGCTTATTGTACCATTTTCCAGCCCTTCCTCCAGCTCGTGGGTGTGTGCAATGTACGAGCGATGTCTCTCCTGCATTATGCACGGCCATACTTGTTACGTAGAAAACACCACACGTCGGTAGTCAGCCAGCATGCTAATGTTCCGTGACGGGCACGGCCGCTACTTTGGTCTCAGTGGTAGATGCTACTCTGTCCGTTCTCCGCAAAGTTCGGCCTGAAGTGAGATTAATCTTGGGCATAAGCTGAATGTGGGCACAATGTAATAATACTTAAATGCTTGCTGTACATACTGATGGAACGGTGAATGCCTACGCGTAACATATTTAGCCTACTATGGATCATTTTTAGACGCTTGGTTTGCTATGTGATCCAAGACCACTTCATCCGGCATTCGGCCGGCTAATACAGTGGTGAATCGACGTGTGACAAGACCGACCTCAAGCAAATACTACCAACCCCTTCATTTCAGCTTACCTGATGATAGACACCTTTGCATAGCCACTTTGGAGGAAATATGTCGTTTTCATAAGGGAAGTCTCTGGCGTGCCCAATAGTTGTTGCAATCCACGACAAGCCGACCCGTCATGATAAACAAGTTTCTGTCTAGTTTTGTTGCCTTCTCTCCGGTACTTTGATCGTCAAGTCACATAGAGTATCTCCATCCAGGGTATCACAAGCATTCCAAAACGTCGTACTAGAAACGAAAGCACTATGTGTGACGAGGATGCCAAGGGCTGGCCAACCAGAATTGTTGGCTAATCGCTCCGGAGACCCATGTCTGTCCTAGTTCATTCCAGTCAGCGTTGGAAGTATGTTGAATTTTTTGACGCTATACTACAGGGGACGATACCTAGAGTGAATGAAGGCGATGGAGTCGTTTGCACGTGCGAAGAAGAGCTCAATAAATAACTGGGTAAACACATCACCACTTCTGATGGCAGGTGCCGCGAGTTATACGGACACGGTCACGCTTTACAACCGGAAAACACGTTAAAGCAGAAGGCTAACGTCGACATCTCGAGTCATACTAAGACTACGCCGGCTCAAGTAGTGCGAGAAATGTTTGGGGCAGACGAGAAAGTGGTCTTATGCAGACATTGCGGTCACCATATGTGAGTGTTCATGAAACATTCGCGCATAACGGATGCGGAATATACGATTTTTAAGCCGGTGAGGACTCCGCATCACGACGTCGACATGTCGCATCCAGAGCAAGAGCATGTATGTTGTGGTCGAGAACGTAATAATTAGAAGATGCGACGATACGTACGGCAAGGATAAAGAAGATGACACTGTACCGTGTGCGTGGTCATCACGGGCCAGACCAGCAAAGAGTCATATCATGCGAAGTTTAGCGAAGTTTAGGGTCAAGGACTGTCCAAATATATATTTCAGACATTGGGTGCATGCTCGTCAACGTAATACGTTGCATCGCAACGAGATAGGTGTAGCCACGTCAATAACGTTGTACATCATTGTATGACAGGAGCTGTTGGTGAATACTTATTTTACGTTAGCGAAGGGTAGAATCGACTGTAGCCTCACAACGATGCAGGTACATTGCGCATACGATTACAGTCGTCTGTAGCGCAGTCGTAATAAGTCGTGCTATAATTACTACATACAATAGTCTACCTGTACGTAGTAATACGTATCAGAGCACCACGGCCTATGCATTCAGGCAAGATGTAGCGCCCTGGCAGTCAGTTAGACGGAGGACGACAATCCTCACTTGGGTGACATCCCACTCAGTCGCGTTATAGACTGTAGTAACCTTAGGGCTAGAAATAAGACGCAATACACATACTTCCTTCATGTTGTAAGACACTACACGTGTGATGGCAAACGAAATGCATTACGTTTCTCTATCAAGTGCTCTATATACAATACGAACGTCAATCGACGTGACACCTCACGTGTCTTGTCCGATTGATTGTGTTCGACATCCTGTGTAACGGAATGAGCCTGTTACATGTAATTAACCCTTGATACTTGTTAATTAGAATATTATCATAAAGGTTGATAATGTTCGTGAATAACACCATAAGAAAAGTAATATTCTGAACACTCACCGATTGGCTGATATGGGTCATCATATAGCCAGCTCTAGCGGTCCAACCAATGATGGACGCGCGCAATGAGTGGTGAGCAAGACTTTATCATACATTTTTGTAGATAAATATAATTAAGTTAGGACTAAAACATAGGTTAATGATTAGGACTTAATTATATTTAATACAGTTTTCCTTTTACCAGCAACTAGTCAGTTCTTAGTTGCTTCCCTTCCTCTGCCAAATCAACAGAGGTAGCGAGGCACCGCTCACGCTGCTGTCGGTGATAGTAGCTCCACACTGGTTGTCCAGTGTATTTCTCCGGTGCCCCGTTATATCCTGGCACGTACTTGAAGTTGCATTCGCGCTACGAGATGATGGCAGGAATGCATAAACTCCATCGCTCATGTGTCAACGCCGAGGAGGAGTGGACGGATAAAGCGGCAGAAGGACAACACTGAGCTTCTCATTAGAAGCATTGGGATTTGCACGACCTACCAACGAGGACGATTATCCATGAAAGCAGTGTATAAAGGTTTGGTACGCAGTTTTGCCCTGACAGCAGCTAAGGTCTTGGCCATACGAGTTGTTAGTATAGCATTGACATAGTCCGGGATGTGAGAAACTGTAGCCTTGGCTTGACTTGGAGTGGCACCAACTGCGGCCTTGGCCTGGTACGGGGCGGCACCAGCTGCAGCTGTGGTCTTGTCATAACCCTGGGTACCTGCCGTGTCGACGGCTGCAGCAATCATGGGGGGGATACATCTCCTACACCATCGTTTTTTACCTTGTTTTTATGACCCTACTTCTACTTGTTGACTGAATTCAGGAACGATTGGACTTCCTCCAGCATCTTTATTGTAAATTCCGCGCTGTCCTTACCAACGACGACAGCCCGTGCCGATAGTTTGCTGTCCACAAGCTCCACCGAATTCTTGTTATTTTCTCGTAACTTTGTCGCTCCGACTAAAAAGGGCTGAAGCTAGTCAGCCCTCTCTCCTCCTGCTCCCCTTCCTTCTCATCCTCATCATCAGGTCAAATGAGATATAAACTGTCTGGAGCATGAGCGGTCCGCAGAAACCTAATCGCGTCTGCTTCGTTGACGCGGTCATCCGTCGCACGAACCACGAGAGCGACGTCCGACTTGAGATCAGACTCCGAGTCGACAAGACTCGAGATCGCATTGCTGGAAGCGAAAACAGCGGCCAGAGCTGCCACTACGGAGTACGGCAGGCGCATGCTTTGTGGTGTTGTTGTTACTCGGTCGTGAAGGTGGTTTGCAGCAGGTCGGGCGAGGCGTCAAATTAGTAAAGGAGGTGACTGGAGCAGCACCCGGAACTCCTCAACTCAAGTTCAGCTCTCCGATCCGATATAGCAGGTTAATGACAATTGCGAGAGCACGACAAGCGCTATGTGCATTTTCTACGGGAGGGGTAGATTACAACCAGTAAAAACTATTATGCAGCAGGTGGAGCAGCACCCACAAAAATCGCATAATTAAGCATAATTAGGCGTTTTAGGCGCGACCGCCGAGCACAGATGGTCACCAAATATGGCGAATTTGATAGAATTGTACATTCGGTCAGGCCGCCAATCCCCGCTCACCTGCCACGTCTCCAATCATTAAGTCTAGACGGTGGTCTATAGCTATTAATAAATGTAAAATACGCATTCTCAAATTTTTGCAGTCACACTCAAGTCACATCCAGCTCCTCAATGAGGCACCCACCTTCGGCGGGAGCCGGAGTTGGAGGGGCTGACTCGGGGTTAGCGATCGGCGGCAACCTGCCCCACGTGTCACGACTTCTGTAACGCGGTTACACAAATGGTTGTGATAACCAGCTACATTGGTGTGGTACACACAGAAAGGGATCAGCATCACTGATAAGGCATACTTTTATGTCACATACGCTGAGCGATAATACCGTACCCTATCGGTTATGGTTAGAGGATATCTATCGTAATAGGGTCGTCATAGAGGCGACGTAGTTCTGGTGTGGTACACAAGAAGAACTACGATGAGGACTATTCGATTATGTAGCATAGTTTTAAGGTTAAAGACGTAAGTAAGGTTTATTATCGCTATAAACCAGTAAATATATTCAGTTCCCCTTTTGATCAGTTTCAGACACGTGTCTTTCTAAGACGTCTCTGGTCGTGAAAGTTAAGTGCCTGAGTTAAGGCTAAGTACTCTTGGGAATTAGTGCCACGTGATTCCTTGGAGTCGTAGTCCCCTGAATAAGGATTAGAAGCTTAAGAGTTTGTACTTACACTTAGAATTAAGTCTCACTAAGTCTGTAAGACTTGAGACCCCTTAAGTTAATACTAGTTTAGATTGATATACTAAGAGAGTCTACGAGTCTAGAAGTCTTCCTCTAACAAAGGAGTAAGGGTAGCTCCGCTACAACTTCAGTAAACGCATACGTCAGATCACGAGACTACGCAACTAGTCTATTGGGGGCAGTTTCCAAGACTGGCGGAGTCCTCCTTGCCACACGTTGCTGCTTCGGCGGTCGCGTGCTCCTAGCCCGATGGGTCAAGCTGGAAGATTGGTAAGTTTATTCATTCGGAGGCCTTCCCTGCGCCACCGTAATAAAAGCTTTGGCGATCACGACATCAAGTTTTGGATGGTTTCTGGATGGACCACACCAGAGACTGCCGGTGCGTGCGGTGGCATTTTCCAGACTTGCGACGTCTCTTCGGCTGCATGCACTTAAGTCGTATGAACGCGCTTGGGTCGCCGATTCGATTGGGCGTCTTTTGGTGCCTTGCCATCTCTGCTGCATAGGGAGTGATGCCCTCATAGCGCTGGAAAAAAAGCTCGAAATTGGCTTGAGTCAGTTGGGTTTTGGCCTTCGCACCCTCGCTCATAGCTCCTCAGAGCACCATCTCGTTGAACCGATTTCGAATTATACGTTCTGGCACCTCAGTCGATTGTTAATTGATTTAATGGACGAAGTTGACACTCTATGTAAATGTTAATATCTCTGAGCGATCGGAACCAAGTTAATCATAATGTTGTTAACACTCTTATATCTCTTACGGACCTATTCGATTTTGAAATTACTACGACCACTCCAAATTGATGATCTTTGTTTACATTGAAAATAGCAGAACATCCTTGATTTACGCTTTAAAGATAGGTACTCCATCGTATTGTGAGACCACTCCGTCGAGCGGCAAAATGTTCGAAAGGCAGGGGAACACACAGATAAGTATGGGTAGTGACGAAGATGTGGATGTACACACACAAAGAATGTTTTTTGTGTGTTACGAAACGACTTTGCAATACTAAGTTGGAGTCCAGAGAGGTCCGCGGATGGTAATGGGAACGTCAACGACAACGAAAATCACTCGTGCTCGGCAATTCCCGATTGCACCCACCAAATTTTTGTCGCACCAAGCTGACGAAATACGGTCACCTTCGCGTGATAGATATCATTTTTCTTAACATATTTCATATGAGAACAACGCAACCCACCTTCACACCTCACAGCGAATAAACTGGTAATCTAGAGTTACGGCGGTCAACATTCACTTTTCAATTCGAGCTAATGAGTAGCTTTCAATTCATTTATTATGATCCATTCTACAGTTGTTGATCGCTAGATTCGTTATTGTCTTTGTCCTATGCAGCTTGACTTCTGCTGACCTCGTTCCGAACACATTGTCGTCAAGCGTTTGCAATTTGTCTGTAACTGATGTTAAGCCGCTGCCAAAATTAGTGATCATCTGTGTTTGACAGTCGCATATAATCCGCTAATTGGACAGAATTGTGCAGTTTATGTAGTGGCTACTTCACCGGCTGAACATTAGTTTTTTGCTGGCAGCGATATACCCACTCTCCATTTCCTACATACTGATTCCTAATTGGGAGACGCTAAACCGCCGGATGGGACAGACTATTCAGCTTGTATTGATGGCCGGTAGGGAGGTTTTGGCCAATTAAAATCCTGTTCGGAGCTTGTGGCCAATATAAAATCTCTTTTATGCTCTTGTGCGCGGAGTGGAACAAGGCGGAGATGGGCAGACAACAGCAGGTACCGCAGACATGATTGATTCCATTGGCCTCTCAGGTGTAATATATTATTTCAGAGAGAGGTAAACCATGGTCCATACAAACGTTAGCCATCATTCTTCCACCTTTTTATGGAAGAAATAGGCATTCAGATTAGGCAGTTAGAACAAATTAAAGAATACTCCCCGCATAATTTCAAGTGATTTCAGGATCGCTGGCGTCGACGCTCAGGTTATCGATCGATATCCAGGCGCGCTCCAAGCGTTACGTAATGGTCTACGACCTCTTCAGGACTCGCGGCGCTACGTCTGTGCACGAACAAGGTGATCACCGATCTGGCGACGACGTTAGACTCACTTGAACAGCTGCCAGTGTCTGTACACTCTGAGGGTATGACGACGTTAAGCTATTTTTACCCACTTAAAGAACTACTTAGCCGTCGTAATATGGCCAATTTCCTGCAGTTCATGAGCTTTGCAGCGTTTGTAACTGCCATTAAAATGGACTGTTTCGTTTTTCGGGTGCGTTTTGGTAGTTTTTTCTTTCAAGTGCCAGGAAGTGACTTACTATTTGTCTCTATTGTATATGTGTATATATGTATGGTGTTGATGTATTTGTCTATGTGTCATTCTTCTGTTGTTGTTAAGTTCCGTAATTCCGGGAAGGTCATGGTTGCCCGAGCAATCTGGTGCAGCCTGCAATGATGTCATTGCAGACTCACCCGTGGCAGGATGACTGGTAACTACCCAAGGGCACTCGTTAAAATGAATTCTCTAATTATACTCTAGAATCAGGAATAGCTTCAAGTTCATTTTACCTATAAACGAGGTGTAGAGTCGGGTTTGTTGTCTTTTATTGTTAAGGAATAAAGTGTTACGGTAAAGATGTCCAGCGAAGGTTCCAAATCTTTAAGCCCTGCCAGCTTGAGCTGAGTCTGGTGACTAGTCATTCATGAATCCTTTTTAAAAAAGTGTCTGGACGGCAAATAATTAGGTAATTATAGTCGAGCATATGCATAATAGAAGTATCCGCGCATGCGCGAACTCTAAACGCGCACAATACTTAATACGGTGGAATGTTGCTTAATTTGTTTGTAACTGCCTAATCTGAATGCCTATTTCTTCCATAAAAAGGTGGAAGAATGATGGCTAACGTTTGTATGGACCATGGTTTACCTCTCTCTGAAATAATATATTACACCTGAGAGGCCAATGGAATCAATCATGTCTGCGGTACCTGCTGTTGTCTGCCCATCTCCGCCTTGTCCCACTCCGCGCACAAGAGCATAAAAGAGATTTTATATTGGCCACAAGCTCCGAACAGGATTTTAATTGGCCAAAACCTCCCTACCGGCCATCAATACAAGCTGAATAGTCTGTCCCACCCGGCGGTTTAGCGTCTCCCTCCTACTTGCTACCTCACCCAAAAAACTGAGCCATGACGCTAAACAGGGAGTGTCCAACTTTTGGCTCTTCTGCCGAAGACTCCGCCATTAAATTGTTTTTAATCTCCTTATCCGAATGAGAGCTGCTAATGAGCCTACAGTTTTCGCTAAAGAGCCTTTACCCCATACATTAAACAAGTAATTGGATTTGAAACCGCCTAAATTGTCAAATTGTTGTGTTGTGCGTTTTAGAAATAATGTTCATTCCATCTCATATCACCTACTCTATCGTACCTCTGACCTACCTTCTTAAAAGCAACATGGAAGGCATTAACCTGATTACAGGAGAGCTATTTATTTCGGTTAATGGAGCTTGTCACGCGCTTGACGAACTGACACTCCCGGAAGGCTTTAGCACAACAATTAAACGTCAAAAAAGTGTGAAAAATAGCGAAATGAGGTTAAAGCAGTGAATCTGCAATACTCATGCAACGCTGTCCACAACAGGCACTTCATTAAGTTGATGATATCATAGCACTCGAGCACAATTAATGGGTGAGCAGCATAAAACATGTGTATTTATTGTGTTTTCACGGTCGTCTATTTACTCGTTAATATTGAAGATGACTTAATACGTTTGTACCATAAACCTCGTGCCGTCGTCGGAGCTTTTTTTTGGTGTGGTCCTCTTAACGGTGAGAGAGGCGTGACGTAGGGCGCGATGATATTCACCTTAACCAAGCCGTTGCGAGCCCATACTTTAAGTGCACTAACTCGTCGGAGGGGCTGCTCTAGGTGGGGCTGTGGATATGAATGGCTCAGTCTCGACTGTGAAAAAAAAAGAATCGGAAGCATCAAAATAAATAAATAATCTGACAATTTAGGCGGTTTCAAATTTAATTACTTGATTTATGTATTCAGTGAAGGCTCATTAGCGGCTTCGATCCGAATTTGTAATAACGAGATGGCAGGGCAAATCAATCGATCAGTTGGAAAGGCGAAGACAAGGTACGTCGAGGCTGGGTGGTCGTTTCTCCAGAAGCATATGGCGTTGCGACCCTGCATCATCTGCACGCTATGCAAAAAAACGGATTCGTTAGCGTACAAATCCCATACAGCTTCACTCAATTCTTTCTTATCGGCTTTATGGTGATATGCTTTAATCTACACCTGCCTTTCCTACCATCGTGTAGTAGTGTAATGCCCACAACAGAGTAGCGCTATTACACGCCCTGCCTATGCACGCTCTAAATTTTCAGGTTCAACCGCAATCCGACTGTGACCGCAACGGTAATGTTTACGTGTGGTACAGTCTTTAAAAAAAATCGAGAGATGGTCGAGTTTTACACTTCACATGTTCCCCCCATTGTCTACATCGCCGGTCACATCGTTGCGGTTACTTCCTTGGGTCACTGATGTAATCGCTAACATGTTTAGTTTCTGGAATTACAGGCTGTTACTAAAATGAGGCTACCGGGTATGTGCTACACATCGATATAACAGCTCGGCCCTCGTGCTGCTGACGTCACGTCAGAAGATTCAATTGTTTTGCAAAATAGATTCCGTGAAGTGGTCAAGTACTGTCGTTATCGACTAAAAATCCACAATACAGCCCATCTTTGGGCGGGGCTAATCCGTACTATGAACTATGCCATTTTGTACTTTAAACGCCTCAAACGTTTGTACAGACAGGTGCTAAGCTATGGTAAAAACGAATTGAATACGAATCATGCGTAAGAAGGTGATCGGTAACTTGCTGTTTGCCTACTTTTTCCTATTTCGAGCTTTCCGACGTCGCCAGATTACCTCGCGCTAAGGCATTAACGTGTTCTTTTCCCGCTTATTAAAGTACTTCACCGAATAAGCTCACTTTTCATTGGGCCTGAAAAAGAAATATTATTTAGTTATTATTTTTAAATAGTAATCATTATACCATGTTATGTAGCTGAATTATTTAATATACTTTGAATAACTGTTTTGAATCGTATTTTGTACTTAGAAAACCAAAATTAGTTTTTAGCAATTAATTAAACGTGTAGATATATTTATTTCGTTAAAATATACTAATCTGTCCCATTTGTTTATAAACAGTAAACATATGTGAGCTACATGAAATAATATGATTGGTTAAGAATAAAATTGTTTTCAGTCTAGTTTGTTTGGCTATTCATCATCACAGAAAAGCTATTTTGAGGTATTGGCAGTGAGTGCTAGCCAGCGAAACCGAGGGTGACAACAATTTTTAGTTGCCGCATGTTTAGAAGACCATTTTCACGTGGAGTGCCTCCCTCGTCGTTATTGATCGCGTCTGTTTTTATTTCTAAAAGGTTATTTTCCTCGGAAAGATTGGCTGACCTTAGCTTTAAGAAAAAATAAAAATGATGATAAAATAAGTGGTTTTCTACTGGCTAATATCATTCGATACTTAATCTTTTCTCGACACAAAACCCTCACTTCTATTTACATCAATTCTGCAGTTCTTAGTAATAAAACGGTTGATTAGGTTGTCACGGTGATTTCTGGATGGCTAAACTTTATGTTCAAGTGAAATCTGATACCTTTTGACTTCAGTGCGTCAAAAGATTCTAAACCTATGAAAAACGATCAGACAAATAGTAGGATATTTTTCGATGCATGCAGTTAAATGGGCTCCGAAAATTTCATAAAACGCTTCAGAATGAGCTCTTTACACTGGTGGTATTTTCGTCTAATATACAGACTGTGTCAAAGATGCGAGCCAAACGCGTGATGATCCATAAACAAATGGGACAGAGTAATTTGTCTTATCAATAAAGTTAATTCTTTTACAAAAAATTTATCATGAAATGATCTGGAACTAATTTGTTGTACTAGCATTTTGTTTCAGGCGTTAGTTCGAGCTGCAGAACCTACATGCCCTATCAATAATCAACACAAATCAAAGATATATACCAAATAATATTACAAACGTGATTAAACTTTACCCGCACATGCAAACATAGTCCAGGTCGGAACCTATCGGTCCAGATAAGGGAGTACTTAATCTTTATCTTAACTGCTGATTCCAGAGTTGCCGAACGTCCCTCCGGGGCGACCCAAATTTAATCAAACGTATGTTGTCCATTAAATAAATTGGTTAGGCAGACACCGACGTCAAAGTCAGTAGTCACTTTCTTGCCTGCACTAAAATTAAATAAATAATCTCAATTAAAGATTTTCTCACCGTTATGATTCTGATTGCCTTCACGAATATCCTGAATCATTATGGCTACCTTCTTTACGAAAGGTGCCAGTGCTCCTAGAAATTATCGTAAATGTTTTCAGTGGCATCGGAGATTTTATTTTTAGGATTACGATGTCGGTCAGCACAAACATGATCAGTAACACTTGTCGATATTTGTAGAGACTGGATAAAATTAAATGAATGTGATGCGTCTAGCTATACTATGTAGTCCTATACAAGCTACTTTACACTCGACAGACAAGAAACTAGGATCAGGATTAAATACTAGTCGATTTGCAAGATAAACTGTACAAGGTTTCAGCAAGGTTCTGATCCAAGATATGAGCTCTTGGTGAAGCAACTTAATTGAGCTCACCCCCGTGAAAGCCGGTGTGGCCCACATCGACCTTAGATAGTTTATCAAGAAACACATGGGTCCAATACTCAAGTGCTGGTGCTGAATGAATAAGTAGTCTATCTAATAATAATATACCCTTCAGGTAAAGGTGAAATATTTGCAGTTATTTGAGACGCTCATAGCTGTAGAAGTTCGCTCTGCCCGCCACAGCAATAAACTCTGCATGAATATCTACATGACAGGTCGAGCATTTAAAGCCCAATGCGTTTAAATTTATTTTGGCTGCCGTGGCGTCATAGTGTAAATTTTGTTCGCAATAGAGGGAGAAGCATAAGTTTAAGTATTGGAGGAGCTTGTCGATTAGTGTTGTGCCAAGGTACTTAAATATAACCAGGTATCCTTCGCTCTCGCCATCCAGTGTATAAATAATTGGTTCCAACTCGCTTTTCTTTTAGGCGACCCCAGAAAATGTGCGCCAAGTACTCTACTTAAAATTTCATAAAATATTTACAACTATCGCTAATCATACGGACGTCATGCAAAGGTTTAGCTGCTTGATCGCTGTGCGAAACAACGTCCGTAAGTTATGATCATTGAGCCTGATGGCGTGATCTCGCGCTTGCAAAATTCATTGACGTGCTGATGCGCGTGTTACCTTGATCCGTGGTCGCATCCACATCAAAGCAGGGATGTCAAGCCTGTAATGCAAGATGTAATAAAATTATATGAACATTCAATATTTAACCTGTTTTCAACTTCTCATTGTCCAAGATGTATAAGAGGTTGTACCTTGTCTTCGACCATTCTCCTTCTGTAATTGTTGTACATGTTCCAGACGAGCTCTGGACTGATAACATATACCATTGCGGATTTCAATAGATGCCATTCGCACCTCATAAAGCCGAACTTAGAATGCTTTTAATGGGCTTGGCTCCCGAGTTGCTCTACAATTGTATTGACGTTACCCATTCCACTGGTATGTGTGCAGAAATGAAGATCAGTTTGTAGTGCGAAGTTCAAGCTCGGCTATTTATATTTCTATTTGATTTTGTGGAGACGCTAGCAGAACATTTGGTACCCACCGCCGTTATTATAGCTAAAAGGCGATTGCGGAGGCGTCTCCAAATTTTCGAGGTGATTGCGAAAAAATCCCGTGGTCCCGTGCGTTGAATGCTGAAAGGCGTATTTGATATGGCAGGATTCTGTCAAACTAGGATCGATTAAGTATCTTGCCATCAGGACCCTAATCCGTGTATTATCGTTCCATTGACATCTGTCTTAGAGATACAAGCAATTTGACTATTCTGGGATCTATATCAACCTTGGTTGTGGAATTTTTTCATGGACAAGGGACAGAAAACCACACCAGGAGAATACATGCACCGCAGCTCGGATCACTATATTTTAATCATACTTTAAATTCGATCATTTTCTATAGCTTATTGCTATAAGCGAATATTCTACTGGTCTAGATAGCTAAAATCAAGGGTAGTACACGACATAGCGATTAGTATTTCGCGGCTGTAAAATTCGTAATGCGTGTTTTATTAATTACGCATTAGTAGTTGTAGAATTAATTAAGCTAAGATTAGCGAATGAAATTGCAAATTAGGGACCTAAATACATTTGCATCGCATCTTGCATTCCACCGATAAAGCCACTCTTAGTCAGGTTACGAGCCCATGCTCTGCCTACTCTGCCTACACCAACGAAAACACCCCCAGGCTGTGGAATAAACCCGATTTTAGCCCGCATCAACGACTTAGTCGAAATCCGACTTCCACACGTTAGAGTAAAGATACAATGGTGCTTGAAGTGTGCTTAGACAGATCTGTAGTACTGCAAAAATGAGGTGGATCAAGCGACGAGTAAGAGGAAGTCACTCAAGGACTTAGCGATTGTCTGTCTCGCGATACAGCTCTTGTTGATTCGATAGGCAAGTGGTGCGCACGATCAATGGTCAATACTGGAGAAACAATTCAACATGAAGAGTATTGCGAACAAGTTCTTTCTCCGTAGTCATTTCATAACGACCATTTATAAAAACTAATGGTATGAGGTGCTTGCACACATCATCAAGATTAAGATGCTGATGGAACATTTCGACACTGTTGGTGGTCCGTTCATTGGAGGGGACTTTGAATATTGTTAAGCTTCTTGGAAGTCTCAGCAAGTCGTACCAGTTCTCATTTACGGTTTTGGAAGAGATTGACGTGTTATCTCAAGACGTCTCGGTTGTTGCATGAATACATGAAGTTTAAGCAGCAAGGCGGCGACGGAGCCCTCGTTGGACAAGTTTGGAAAAGTTTTCATGTCAAGCGAAAATAAGAGCAAGGAGAAAGACGGTGATGTAGCCGTGATTGGCCAAGCTTTCATATCAAGCGACAAGACTTGTAATGGACGGCCAATAAAGCAGGATGGTGTGTAAAAAACCTTTGCGGCAAGATGATTCATTGGATTTCCGAATTTCATTTGAAGATCCAAAGTAAACAATGGCAATGTTCGACAACGATTCCAGCGTGCGAGTGTCTGCGAAATGTACCTTGGCGAGTATCTGTTCTAGGTCAGTGGGATTTAATGCAGGTTAAGATCACCTCAGGTATTATGATCTACTCTGGCGCGACTTAGCATATTCAATAGACCAAGGTGCTCGTAAATGACTACAAGAACATGGACCCTACCAGATTACATCTGACGATGGTATTCTCCAACTAATCGGAATCAATGACATTATATAGTCAACGAATACCTTAACTGGAACAAAGAAAGATGTGCTCACGAGCGTGTAACACAGCTTCAAGCTCAGGTCGCAACTTGTTTTCAGTTAGACTATTTACCAAGGACGGCGCGCTGGTAATATTAACAACAATGGTTACTTGTTCATCTGAAGGATGCGAATTGAGAGATCGGTAATCGAGAAGGCAAGGTGCCAGCTTGACATGAACCCAGTGTCAGTTAAGACGATGAACATAATAAATGTGACTAAAGACTCTGACAATTACGAGTCGATATATCTGTCATCGTCGACTCGGTCATATCGTATACGGCATGCGTGGAGCCAAAGAGACAAAGAAACTCGCTGACGAACTTGACATCGGGTCTGTGAATCAGTTGTGATTATGCGTAGGTTGGGCTTCCGTATTCCAAAGGTACCTTTCGATACAGTCATCCACGCCAGACTGTTAGAAGAATTGGTTGCAAACCGTACAAAGTGATGTGTGCGGGTCGATACGAAACTTGACCCTTGGTGGTATGAAGTACTTCGTGACGTTCATAGATAAAAGGCATCGGTACTGTGCGATGCGGAACAATATATACGTTTAATTTAGCCAAAACTACGTCCGTCAGTCGGATCAAGGTACATTGTACCGACAATGGTGACAAGTACAACTCGACAAAGGTTTACTAAGTTCGGCACCGGCCTCGAAATCATCCAGAAATACGCACCTCCTGACACTTCCGGATTTAACTGGCTGGTCAAGCGGATGAATTGAAATCTGGTTGAGTTAGCGCGGTGAATGGTCAAGCATGCCGGTATGTCGAAATGGTACTGGGGTGAAGGTGTGATAAATGGGATATATCGTCCAAATCGACTTCCTACACGCGCTCAAGATATTCACAAGCCATTCTCCGTATGGAGAATGGACGAAGAAACAGCCATTACTTTCCAACCTCAAAGTGTCCAGTTACCATGCCTAAGTCAACCGCCGTATGGTCGAGTGGTCGAAAGTAAATTCTCGACTAGAGCTGGTGCGATTTCTTGGCTAGTCTGACCACGATAAGGCATATGTGGTGAAGCCCGTATCACAAGATTGCTGATGCGAGGTGCGATCTTCCACTTTCCTAGACTTTCCCAGTGACGGAGGGGTACTCTGATTTGTGCCTTGTTGTATAGACTTGTGCTCCGTTGTGTACCCGTCGCTTTGGCTGTCTCATGCTCTTCATTTAGGCACTAAGTGAATCTCACTGTGTGTTTAGTAGAGAGGTTTGATCTCAGTGCGGAAATCTTCACACAGATATCTAGTATTCTTGCGTCGATATCACTTGTATATAACTCTGACCTTGGTATAAAATCGTTCCGACCTCGCCAGTTGGCGCAATACGATTAAGATAGACTCGACGATTCGCCCTGTAGATCGCGTCTTGAGCTCGCTAGGTCCAGTATTGAAATTCTTTAACCCATATTTCTGACCACTTGTGCTTAACATATTGTCCATTCCTAAATGCTGATTCCGATTGCAGATGAGTTCTCTTGAGCGTTTATGCAATCCGAATTAAGTATCCCCAAATATGGCTTCGCGATCATGGCCAGCAATTCAAGAACAGTTTTTTCTGCCTCAAGACACGTGAGTTTCAGTCGTCTGGAAGGCAAAGAAATCTTTCCTAGAGAAGGAAGGAACGCATGTCTTGAGCAGAAGAAGTAGAATTCAATTATGTTAATCAGCCGACAAAATAAAGTGATATCCTATCATAAAACCTATAACAACCGTATGGATTCTCTCAAACCTTTGTCACTATAAAAATGTAACCCTCCTTTAACACTAGTCGTTATTAGCGACCAATATCGCAATAATTACGTAATAATCACAATATTGTGTTCTTGATCGAATTACTGTCATATCTCGAATATCGCGAATATATATAGAATTTCGTGATAATGTCTAGACCATTAGGAATTTCTCGAAATACTGAGCCAATTGTGAGTTAATAATCTTTGCGGCATCAATTCGGACACATTCTACGGGATCGTTTGATCTACACTTATGGGTTCATTTTAAACGTCCTTTTTAGATGTCCTTCTATGAATTCATATTCCGATCTGAATTGTCATTTTTGGGGAATAGATTGGAGCCTGGTGGCACTCTCTCGATCTATCCCCATTTGGTTCACCTAATTATCGCTCATGTGATACATCTTATAATCACCCGGTCCCAGATTCACCTTTTCGAATCACTTGGTCACAAATTTAACTTTGTAAACTAACCTGAGATAGTGCCAGATTGATTGGGAAGGAGAAGGTCACCTATCTAATTAGTAGCTTTATTATTCCGACAGTTGGGTGTCCTGTATCATCGATTATAGTCATGCTTGGCCCTAATTCATCCTACATACGTCCCACCTGCCAAATATATTTATTTTAGTATTGAAGGGCGCAGTGGACGGATCTTGATCCCAATACCCGTAGCGCAGTGTCCCAGATCGAGATCGGTGCTCTTTAACCTCCATTGATCAGAAATGAACTGGTTGTAATTTCTAACGATATGCGGTCACGGATCAGTCCTTATCTAACAGTGTCTCAATAGGGATCAATATCATCTTTTTTTTCAAGCGTGACTTCGCCACATATATCGCCTTGAATAATTATCAACGGGTCGAGTTCTAGTTAGTCAAGACAATTTATTTTGGGGAAGACACATTCGATAATGGCAAGCGCGAAAGAATCAACATCAAATCCGTAAAGTTTTATGATTTCACCTTCATAGTGGTTGTCGTTTCCACCGTGAGTCTTTTCACCTCCGGCAGTTTCATGATGAAGAAAAATACTTACGGTGGAATCGACAACCGTTATGGCGGAAAGACATGAACGAGCATACAGTTGAACAGCCATCTGTGACTACTGAAAGAACGCGCGACCACAGTGGAAACTATGTATGAAAGTGTGGAGTCTACAACATCCCGAGCATCTGAGTGTTGACTATGTGCCAAGCACCATTCGCGGACATGTTCGCTTAAGAGCATGTCCTATCTTCCAAGCACCATACGGGGAATGTTCGCTTAAGAGCAGGTCTCATTTGCCAGTCAAGAAACGATACGGACGTCCGGTTTGTACAAGCAGAGAAATTACGTCTTCAGAACAGATTAAGAAGCCGACATTGTTCGTGTGAGCGACAGAATCCTAATGAAAGGAAGCATGCGACTCCGAGTCCAATTTACAAGAGAATGCGGCAATGGGGTCTATTCTCATTGCTGCGCGGACGAAAGTCAACCAGCAGCAATGAATTTTTCAACGTCAATGAAACAGCCAAAGGTCTCGTCGTTGCAAAGCAATAGCTGTGGTGAAGAGTTTCTGTAGACGTACGATGTAGAATTCCATGATTTGTTTTTGCTGCGGTGGTCAAGTTCACGTCGACTTAAAATATTTCAAGTCTAGTGACGCAGTAAAACTTTGCAGCACCAGATGAATGTAGAGTGCTTTCTATTAACGTCACTATCTATAAAGATATCTAAATGAAGAATCTTTAGGGGCTTCGTTGACACCAGCCACTTCGACTTGTATGTAAGATTAAGCGTACATTGTAGGACCTCATGTCCTCACAAGATTAAGCGCGCTGTATGACCTCAAGCGCTATGTCGAAGCAGTCTATCGAATAATTCATGCGCAAGATCCATTCCACTACGTGAGGTATGTATTAGTGCTTATATTCTGAGCGCTTTAGTTCAGATAAAATGTTTGTAGTAATTTACGTCGACGAAATAATCCTCGCGTGCAGAGACATAGATCTACCCGCGGAGATCAAGCGTGTAATTAGTATCCACTTATGCATGGATAATATCGGCGCACTGAACTACTTTCTCGGAAAAGAAAGAAGCGCGGTGAATAGCCAAAACTTGTTTGGATGCGTCAGACCAAATTAATGCGGTCGATCTTGACCAAGTTTGGCATTCAATACAGCTGACCTGTGAAGGCACCACAAGACCAAGGACTTAAGATGACCAGGATCACGTTCGAAGGTGTTTGCAATCACAGCTAAATCATGAAAGACGTACCATTCGAAAGTGCAGTGGCTGCGTTAATGTACCTGATTGTTGTCACCTGTCCGGACCTTGCTGCATATGTGAATGTATAAGTCAGCTCCCTGCAGACCTATCCCCGATGCGCTGGTAAGCTCTGAACGTGTTTTCGGTATCCACGAGAATCTGCGGCACATGTAATTTGTTTTTAAGATGCAGAAATGTGATATGGTCGGTTAGGCTGATGCAGACTAGGCAGGTAAGATCGAATTTAGACGAAGCACCGGCGAGCAAGCATTCATGATCAATGTTGGCCGCATCAGTCGGCGCAGAAGGAACCGATCACGGTGGCTATCTTTTCGACCGAAGCCAATTACATGTCTTTGTCGGAAGCTACAAAAGAAAACGTGTGGATAAAATGTTCCTTCATTATCCAGTCGAAATCATGGGTAAAAACCCTCTGAATCTTTATGAAGACAGTCAAAGTGCAATTGCATCTGCCATGATTCCTAAATTCCACAAGCGAATTAAGCTGATTGGAAGCCGCTATAATTTCATGTTAGAGAAGGTTTCGACAGACATGTGGAGCATTTATGATGCTTAATAGAGGACATGAAAGCATAAATGATGCTTAAGCCGATTTTCGCTTCCTAATTTGACCATCTACGCGGAAAGCTTATTAAAATGGCGAAGAGTTCGAGTAAGTGTATTGTTGAAGAATGGTCTCAATCCGAAAGCAGAAATCAATGCTATTACACGCCGTAGTGTTTAGTAATGCGCGATGTGACAATTACAAATGCGCGACTGTATGATTAGTAGTGCGCTCGCTATCTATAGGTTGATGAATTTGAATAATCTTGTAGGCCTAGAGTAGAAATGAAATTGCGAACTAAGGGCAAGAATGTATTCACTATGGATTTTCCATGTCACCAATGAAGCCACTCTATATAATTTTTAAAAATAAAAAAGGGAACCGTTAATCTTCCCTCAGTTTCTGGTAAATTTCTCTTAGTTGAACATAACGCTATATGAGTGGCTATTTTACAGACATGCCTCTAGGGTATTATATCACTATAACCGGGTTTTCTACATCTAATTGACCTAATTCAGCATAGTTCGAAATTGTTCTTATATGTGCTCTTTATCTTAACATTCAGTCAATCTTTGCCTATAAAGTTTGCTGACTCGAAGCTTTTACGTCCGCAGATGCTCTCAATCGCTCATTATATATTAAAGGTCTACACTTCTACAACAGCAAGCAATCCCCATCACGCTTACATGCAAATGCTTTTGCGATAGTGAGTGGTAGACTGCTTCTTTCTTTATTATTCATTTTCAAGCGTATTCAAATCATACATATCGCGTGCACGCGACGAGTCTAATAAATATTTGTCCTGTTCGTTACTGTGTAGATTCCAATATGCTGTTCCGGATCTGTAAATGTGCAATGTAGGTCCGCATAAGAGCACGCAGGAGGACATAAAGATGGTCGGGCACAGGGAGCTTATGACCAGCGCGCATGCGTAGCTCAAACGGATGCCCCTGTTATTTACGATGATGTTAAGGCACTGCAACGAGTGAGATTCTTTACGATAATCTAGTTGCTGGTTCTGCCAATCAAGCCGAGGAAACTGCATGCTCGTGTAAGTAAGGGTCTATCTCAGTAATTACGAGCTGCAGTGCCTACAGTGTTAGTAGACTCGTACTGGGGAATGCAGTCAAAGTTGTTTTGATTTATAAATTGGTTCCGTTGAGTTATGTAGGTGTTGATTCGATACAACTTCCACATCGTTGTGCATTGTAATCCACTCTCATGCAACGGTCACATCTTCTTCGCAATTTCTAACGAATTTATTGCATCAGTGATGCTGATCGTTGCTTGCTTCGGTTCGATATGATGGGTTTACACTCACTCACATTTTTTGATTTTATGGACGTTGCCTACTGTGGCTAAACGCCGACTATGACGTCCACCACACAACATTTTTGCGCAAAAAGGTTCAATTGTATATGACTACGACAAAACTGACTTTTATAATCCAACTGATAGTGATATCGCTCCCTCTATTCGTGACTCATAAAAGCCAATCATGTAGCGTTATATCAAACTGAGGGGATTTAACCAGAGGACAAAGTTTTAATGAAATTAGCGGTATAGCAATAAAAACTGCAAAAAAAGGTTTAAAAAGCAGGTTCAAGTAAACTACCTGTTTACTCAAAAAATATTTATATAAATTGTCCGTAAAAACAATTAACGCGTTTGGAGTATAGAATAGCAAAATATATAGTACGGATTATACCCGCCCCACATCTTTTGCCAAGTTTCGTGACTTTAGCACCACGAGTCGTCCCCATGAACGTCTGCTTATAAAGGACATAGCCAGAACAGACAATATCACATTACATGAATTGCTAATGGCCAGCATGTTCCACTTGACGACGACTCGAGCCACTTCGCTTACTAGTTTGGGGTTAACGGCTGGTATTCCGTGCGATTTCTCCATATACGCTATAGCGCGACATACAACAACTGCGTGTAGGTTAGTGAGCGCGCGTTTCCATAAATGTCCCTTGCCTTATGTACAAGGCTCAACTATGAAAGCGAAGAGTGTCGATAGGACGACGCAGTCCACAATCACTGGGCCGTACCCTTCGTTCAGCTCCCTCCTGTACTCCAGCATGTCGTCCACAACCTCATCAACATCTAATTCGTCTATATTCTATCGCCATGATGTTGAACTCGTATTAAATGTGCTGTCTTGAAAGCGCACATTTGCTATCCTCACAGGATAACCTCACGCGTCAGGTCCAGCGACTTAAAAAGACCCAGCGCATTAAGGCTATCCAGCTTCTCCTCTACAATATGTCAATGTCGTAACGCGCACGTTGCCGACATGTATGCACGGTATCTTCGTAGAGATCCTATACAGTAAAAATGAAACCATAGTAGTAGGATAGAGTGGTGTCACCAAAGTATGATTCGGAAACGATGCTGGACCTCAGCAACCACATCAGCGTCATCGGCCAAACCCACATGTTTGCACCTTGCGTCGAAACAAATAAACATTTGAAGTTTCACCTTCAGATGCCTTCTACGCAAACACAATATTCGCTTGTTTATGCAGACATCTCGCAAATGTGCGCTTTCATTTTAAATGGATCGCGTTAGCGCTGTAGATCAAGCAGTTGAAAAAAGAGCAGCTTAGCACAAAGGTATCCCCGGACAAGTGCTCTCCTTCATCAGTGTACGCAAATGTAAAGTAGAGCGCACGGGGATTAGGTAGTTTGTTGCTATCGAATACCAAGATAATGTTTAGCACACTCCTGACCTCCATAGGTCTTATCAATTTTACGCAAGGAGTGCAAGAGACATATCGGGTCAGCTCGTGAGTATTTTCACGGTAAATGACGATCTGGGTTGCGTAAAGCTTTATCTAATAGGTACCTCCGGGCTTGTATGGGGCTCTTACCTCATCCGCCAAGAGGACAGTGACCCCTTTGATCAATTACAATTCCAAACGCTACGCCGATTCGCGGCAAGTCCCGATATGTACTAGCGCCTGCTCCATATGCACTGATCCATTGCCTCCCTTAAAAATCTTGAATTCAAATCTTGAATTTTCCATGCCTTTGTAAATAAGTCCCGACCATACGATTATAGAGAATATTCATATAGTACTGACATCCTTTGCGAAAGAGTCAACATCAAAGATCTGGCTAAATTTCTCGAAGTATTTTAGTGCAACTTCGATGGGTTCAAAGTAAGCATGTGGTCCTTGTCCATTGCACTACTATTATAGTGGTACATATGTACACTTCCTACCCCAAAAGTAGAGATATACACTGCCTATAAGCCCAAGAGCCTCACGAAACATTTGTACACCCACCGACCTGTCGTGACAGGATATCCAATCACGGGGACGCTCTCACAAAACACCTTGCGAGCTGTAGCTATCCTAATACTTCGCTGCTAAGTTAATCATAAATTGATAACTCCTCAATATGCTTTGGACAGCTGCATTTTGATTTTGCACGCGTTACCTAGCTTTCGTATCAGTAGCAAGATGCGTTTCACTCTTGGGAAGATATACCCAAGCCGCCGAAACGCAGGATATAGATGACATGAGGTGACGTCCACTTAAAACGGGATATGATAGTAAAACTAGCTCTTGTGGACAAGAGGCACACTCGCCGACCGTTCCTTTCAAAGTTCGTACCGATACCTTAATGAACATCTAGCTGGCAAATACAGTCCAGGTCATTAAGCGCACATAATCGAAGCCGCTCCGTATTAAAAATAATCTGTGAGGGCACCGCGAAGGATCTCAGACCAAGAAGAAAGATCGAAAAATCTACCATGCTACCAGCAGAGAAGCAGAGGAAACAAAGGCCGTGCATTTATTACTGTGATGCTCTTCCTATGCGTAATTTGGGTTAATGGAATGACAACATGCAGGTCAGGATGGAACAGGTAGTGATCTAGAAAAATAGTTATTCGACACAATATCTTGTTGCCGATTGACACGTTCATATGAAGGAGGCATAGACTACAGCTACGTAAAGTTAAGGTCGTCACAACAACAAAACGTTTACATTTTAATTATAAGCGGTCGATTTTATATTGTTTTTCACGCAAACACCCTCCTTGTCCGTAATGTGTCACATTGAAGTCCACGCATTCGACATTTTGAATTGAGCACTGACAATTTCGTGCTAATAAGGGAAAATTTAAAAGTGCCGGTCGATAGTGGGTCATTTTTACCAGTGCTTTTCTTGCTGATCAAGATATGACATTCCCTTCCGGCTAAGAATTGAACACCAGTTTTTGATGTATCCGTGATTGCTCTAATCCATACAACTTCTTCGTATTTGAACCTCAGTCCCAAAAATGGAATTTCTAGTCTTCACCTATTTCGGGATATTCCAGGCGATGTACAAGCTTGAATGTTTTTGTCTAAATGCAAACGATGCCACAAGTTATCTCCCGAATATCATAACAAGACACATCCGGAGAATGGGCAATCGGAATACCGTACGTACGGTTGTTTAAACTTAATGATTTATTTGCAAGATTCCGACACTAAGATAAGTTCACAGAATTAAATTTGATGGCTGCAGAAAAAGCTATAAGTGTCATTTCCTGGATCCCAATAAAGTACGGATAGCGTATACGTACCATTCCCTTCTGTTAGATGCGCCACAGCCAACCATAAATCAAATAGATTTCTCAAGACTTTTGTATTGTAACGACGTCTGTTTACACAAAATCTCGTAGTGGGGCCAGTCTTCCTGCATGGAAAACACCGGCGTATTATATTAATATGAAAAGATCCACAAAAAACCAATGACTCCAACAAGTCCACTACATCATGCCGCTAGCTTTACTGGCTGTAGCGACATTTCCCTAGCTTGTTATACCATGAAAGTACCTACTGCTTAAGATCCATCGGGAGAATATATGTCTAATGCGAAAGGCCGCGCACCATTTAGAACAGTTAGTGTGGACTTATCAAGCATGTTGTCTTTCATGGAGGAAGACACAGAGCACTTTTTGTTCACATACCTGTTGCAAAAGACATCACTTTATCGTGATCTTAAGGTGGTATATGTGTGGCCGTTTAAAGGTCAAAACTAATCATTTTGAAGGAACGTTCATGCGTACACCTTCATCAATGTGCAAAATAATGCATTACTCTCTTGTCTCTTTGATATTATGTCAGAAAACAGAGAAATGCGACCTCAATAGAATTATTGATTGGAAATGGGCATCGTTGTACGTACCAGTCCCTTGTGGTCTATCTGCGAAGTGGGATATGTTTATATAGTAGAAGGGTGTGATACGTATAACAGTAAACATAGGTGTATGATCCTAACGCTTTAGGACAGTTTAGACGCGTCGAAAACTGAGCCTCCGAGATACGCGCGCGTGTACATTTCTTCTTTGTTTATGCAAACTTCCAGGATGCGAAATAATACCTACGTATTGGGGTTAAATTTTCTCTCTTCGATCAATGCGATTTAATGGAGCTTTCCCAATAGGACACCATAAAAAAATTACTGTCGAGTGTATAAACATGATCAAGCTCGTTTGAATGAAGTATACATTCAATATTCTCAGTCAAAGTGGTCGAGGCAATGCTACAGTCAGGTATGCTGTGTTGAAGTCTTCGTCTTTTTGTCGAAGATGATGCGACTTATGCATACGTGCATGTATAGGTAAATATGTATGCGTGTGTATTTAGGTGTGATATGAAGAAAGGTGGTCCACAACAGTGAAGAAAGGGGATGCGAAAGTGATCAGAGATGTAAGGGGTCAGACAGTGATCAAAGATTGGTCAATCGGTCAATCTCAATATAAATGCATGGTTAACGGCAGAGAGAAGGATATGAATGGTCAGCAAGAGAGAGAACCGTAAGCGATAAGAATGAGATTATCACACAATATCCAATTCACTTTTGGTATTCCTGCTTCAGCCACAAGTGCCATCTTCGCTTTGGATGATCAAGATCTCCAACAGGTTATGAGCCTAACGACCGATTCCGCACCCAAGTTTTAATAAACAAATTACACGATCTGGTCGTTTAAGATCAAGATGTACATCATGTCCAAAAGACTATGGGAAGCTGTAAATAGAGATAGTGGCGTCACACAGGCAACAGAACTGAAAGTACAAGTGTCCATCGTGCTAAACTGGACGAATCGCAGCTTGCACGTGGTCGGAACGGCTAATGCGCCCGAACCCTGGACAGAGTTGGCGTGAGCCTATCGGACACGTGACATAGCAAGCCGACTGTCTCTAAAAGAGAAGAGGCGTCTTGCAATCACACAGCGAAGGATATGAACACACACGTCATGGAGATCGAGTGGCCAGTACAAGGATGACCGGGGCTGAGTGCGGTCCAAGTGAAGAAGATGTGTGTGCGACGATGCTACGTAGTCTACCAGTATCATACGAAAGCTTACTTCAAGTATTCTGAATGAGAGTTACACAGTGCTTCTGGAAATATCTCGCGAAACAAGCTTATTGCCGAAAAGGTGCACAAAAGAGATTTATCTCGGATTGAAGAAGAGACAGAACTACATGAGAACACACGTCAACGCCAAGCCAAGATCAAGTTCGGAAAGAAAAGCATCGGCCAGCACAAGAAAGGATCGAGTGTTCAGTGCTACAAGTCTGGGAAGCACGGGCACTACGCATGAGACTGTTGGTCGAAGGTAAATGGTGGTGGCGAAATGCCCGATGACCGTAGCGACCATACGAATGTGGCTTTTAATGTCACTGAAGGAAGCGCAAGCGACTGCTATATTTTCACAGCGGCGCAACGGCACATATGTGTAAGGATCTGGAAGCGTTCGTCGACTACAAGGAGTCATAAACTTCCCGCGATGTGCAAAGCGCAAAGAGCAGCATTAGTTTGAAAGTGCTCGGACAAGGAACAGTGATCCTGCAGGATTGGAACGGTACGATATGGATAAACGCGCACCTCAATAATGCGCTTCACGTGCAATGCCAAAACAATAATCTATTATCTACAGCGGCAACAACGCGCGGGATGAAAATTGATATATTTGAAGACGGATGCTTTGTCAAGAAAAGCGGACATATCGTCGCGACGGGATCGCGACGTGGTATGCTTCTGCAATTGAATATGAAGGCAGCCGACGAGCTCCATATGGTTGAGCAGGAAGCACAGCGTTGGTATCGACGACTTGGGTATGTGTCGGACTAGACCATAAACATGCTGATTGAGAATGGGTGCATCGCGGGTGATTGCATCGAACCGAAAGTCGTATGTGACATATGTGCGACGGGCAAGCAAGTACGAAGACTTTTAGCAGCAGTCGGGAGGAGATATAAGCAAGAGAGAGTCGCCGTGACGACTTAGTTGTGTGCTCTGATGTTCTCGGTCCAGTAACACCGGCATCTAAATCGGGCTACCGCTATGTCGTGGCTTTCATGCTGATGAAGAACCGTTACGCAATGATCTTTCCGATGCGAAAGAAGAGCGAAGACGCTCAAGATCTCAAGAAGTACTATCACGATATAAAGCTCGAGTGTGGAGTTGATATTAAAGTACTTCGAAGCGATAATGGTGGCGAGTAACAAGAACTTTCGATGAACAGATTCTACCGGAACAAGTTAGTTAGAAAGAGTATACAGTACCTTATACCCCAGGTCATAACGGCGTGGCAGAGAGGTTTTACCGCACACGGTTAAGATGATTCGTTGCATGCTGGGCAAAGGTAAAATGAATAAGATCTATTGTTGCGAGGCAATGATGACTGCCGTGGATATACGTAACGTGCTACCAAGTGCTTTAAGTCCTCAGGTCAGCCCATTCGAGAATGTATTCCATAGTAAACTTGACATCAATACCATGCGGGTGTTTGGTAGTTTGTGCTACGCCCACATCGCTATGAAAAAGGGGAGGAAGCTTGAAGATTCCGTTTTGCGCTGCACATTGCTCCGTTACGCTAAGCAGAACAAGGTGTATCGACTGCTCGATATCACTACAGGGTATTGTCCACTCACGCAGCGTGACATTCGCCGAGCACGGTGCAGAATGACAAGAATGAGTAAGTGATGGAATGCCAGGTGTGCTCAACGTTGTGGAGGATGAAGAAGAGGATCATGAGCCGAGAGATACATCAATAAATGATGGAATCCGCACGCCATAAAGCAGAAGCCCACGAAGGTCACCTGTCAACGCAGTACCGGTAAATCGACCTGCTAGCTCCATCCCGACACGACCATCAGGCAACCCAGGGCGTGATGGAGAGCAAGAATCACATGTGCGACCAGTGCGCAAGAAAAAGGCGATCAGGCGCTACGAACACGAATTTCCAAACGTACGGCGCGGAGAATATATTCTTAACGAATACGAAGCACAATACTGTTTAAGTGCTGAGGAAGATGGCGAGAGCGCGTCGACGTACGATCAAGTTCTTCAGAGTAAGTACAAGGATGAATCGATGCGTTCCATGGAAAGTGATAGCAAGTCACTGGCTCAACACGAAACATGTACGCTCAAAATCCTTCCCAGGACAGAAAAAAAATCGACTGCAAGTGAGTATTTCGAATTAAGCGAGATCCTAATGGAGATATTACAAAAATCAAGGCACGACTTGTAGCGAAAGGGTTTACTCAGCGTCCAGGAGTGGCCTGTTATAGTACCTATGCTCCTGTGGCTTGAAAAAGAGTACGTAAATATGCATTCGCAATTGCTGAAGAGTAACTAATTAAGAATGCCAACGTTGACGTCGCATTCCATTACAGCGAATTCAAGGAAGAAATATAAGAAGCCGGACGGATTCTTTGACGAGCAACAGTGCGACAAAAAGTGTTTTTTTGCAGAAACTACTGTACGGCACAAAACAGGCGGGACGCGAGTGGAATAAGCGGTTGAATGGACACCTCGAAGACCAGGGTTGTATGCGGACTTCGGTCGATCTTTGTGTTTACGTGCGCCAATCGGATGATGATTCCAGTTTCGTGATTATTTACGTTAACGACCTGATGTTTTTCGCTCGGAATCAAGAGCACATCGACGCTATAAAATGTGGTTTGAAAACCGTGTTCAGTATTAAATGCTAGGAAACCTTAAGTACTGTCTTGGCATCGAGGTTCGTCATGACCGACGGCGCAAGACAATCCTAATAAATCAGAGTGCTTACACCAAGCTTTTGGCGCAGAAGCGTGTCGTGGATAAGTGCGAGGACATACGCACACCGACGAACGAGAGTGAATTCCTGACGAGGCTCATGCAATATGACCATACAGCGTCTACTTGGCCTTACTGGGAGTTAGTCGGTGCGCTGATGCACATTTCCACGTGCTCACGCCCTGATATCATGCATGCGGTGGGAGGAGTGGTCAAGTACTGCGAAAATTAAGGGAAACAGCACTGGGTCGCGGCGAAGCGCATTCTCAACTACCTAACGACAACCGTGAAGTACAAAATTTTCTTGGTTGGAAAACGAAACGAGAAACTGCTCGGCTTTGCGGACGCATCGTGGGCAAGTGATTTGGGTTCGCGTCGATCAACGACTGGGCTCGTATTTTTCTTGAATAACAGTGCGGTCTCCTGGAAGTCTAAAAGACAACCGTTGGTGGAGACGTCAAGCACTGAAGCTGGGTACATGGTGCTGTATTCCGCAACCCAAGAAGCAGTTAGGCTACGTCTGATTTTTCGATCTCGGGTACTCCACCGAAGAATCGTCGAAGCTATATGAAGACAACTAAGGTTGCATTACGCTAGCAAATAGACCAGATTTCATGCGCGAACGAAGCATATTGACGTCAAGTACCATTTTCGGCGCGAGACGGTTGAGGAAGGCATCGTAGAGCTCGAGTACAAGCCGACGGAAATAATAGTTTCAGATGGATAAACAAAGGGGCTCGGGCGGATTAAACACACGCTATTTATCAATTGTCTGCATCTTGCGGTTTAAACACGCGAAGGGTGGCATTTTCAGCATCAAGTAAGAGTGTTAGAAATGATACGACTTATGCATACGTGCATGTATAGGTAAATATGTATGCGTGTGTATTTAGGTGTGATATGAAGAAAGGTGGTCCACAACAGTGAAGAAAGGGGATGCGAAAGTGATCAGAGATGTAAGGGGTCAGACAGTGATCAAAGATTGGTCAATCGGTCAATCTCAATATAAATGCATGGTTAACGGCAGAGAGAAGGATATGAATGGTCAGCAAGAGAGAGAACCGTAAGCGATAAGAATGAGATTATCACACAATATCCAATTCACTTTTGGTATTCCTGCTTCAGCCACAAGTGCCATCTTCGCTTTGGATGATCAAGATCTCCAACATTTGGTATATATGCGGACAGTAAATTAAATGTTTTCTTGAAGCCATGAGGATTTTACATTTTTAAATGCTCTAAATTACTTATGAACCCGTGTTAGCGCTATATATAGCAAATTTGTCATTCGACCACGAATTCAAAGGAACCGTTCGAAGACTATTGTGCGGTCGATTGGGCTTAATTATTATGCAAGAAAAAGTAGCACATTAAGATATCAAAAACATCATCAACAAGTATTTATACCCTGTAAAATTTGCTCGTTTTAATAACGGCACGAACAGTTTATCTATTTGACAACAGCTGCGCGTCTGGCTATTATATTCGGTATGTCAATCGTGGCATCTTTCTCATAACGACAAAAATCGTTCACTACTAAATAAATTCCTGACATGCGTGAGTTCCGCTCTATATTCCACAAAGGTCTTAAATAACAAATAAGTCTTGCTAAATACTACGCCTAAGCTCAACTTCCAGAGATCCAAGAATTTGATATCATACGCTGACACAACTGTACCTACCAAAGCTTTTACTGGAGCGTACATATCTTCGGTGTGATCAGAATTTAGATATGGTTGAGTCAACAAAAAGGAAAGTGAACACAGGCAAGCAGATCGGCCTAAGAAGTCCGATATAAATTTGAATGCTATCTTTTCTGGCGAAGGTGATATCTCTCCTCAATGCAGCTGCTCCAGAGATAGCACACTGATGACTTTGTATCACGGATGACTTTGAATCACAAATTAAACGTTACGAAGAGTTCCAGCAAGATAGTCCAAGATTCAGCAAAACAGCTAAGTCGACATATTGAAAACAATTTATACGATCTGGCATGATGTAAAGAAATGGCTAACAGAATCATTTTCATAAATTGGTAACGGGGCATTGAGTATTTGGAGCCCCCTTACAAGTCATCTTATATGTCGGGGGATTTATAATGCGTGAAGGAATTGTGCTACTAAAATATTAGATCATCATATCTGTTACTGCAAGATAAAAACACTAAATATGATGCTAACAGCTTCCAGTTCTGGCATGGTATTATCTACTCACTGAATCTTATAACAATGTCACTGAGATCTCCGTAACTCTAAACTACGCTATCTCATGTCATACCCAATCTTTTTTACTAAATCATTAGCATTTATTGCGACCATTTGTAATTCAATCTCATTTCCTTTATTGTCTAGCACCTGATAGCCTGTTCAGTCTTACAAGTCGTTCTAACTAATCTGCTACTCGAACGTTTGTAATTGTACATCTCGACGCTGGAGTTGAGCTGTCGATGTT
>JH597858.1:126149-156180 GCA_000173235.2 Hyaloperonospora arabidopsidis Emoy2
GTTTCGAGAAGTGGTGATAGAAAAAGTCTATGTCCAGTTTCGACACGCTGATCAGGCTGATCTTTCAAGCGGACCAGGGGAAAACGTTTACCACCGATCGCGGAACCCGATCACGATACCCCGGAATCCAACGATCGCGGCGTACGGTTGTGTCAGGAAGCGCCAAAATTTCCTTGGAGGTCAGCAGCGAATTGCACGGACTTAGAGGATCACCAGAGAGGCTGAGGGTTCCATCGGAATCACTTGATGGTTTTCCAAATGAATCCACAATGGAGACTTGCGGGGGATTCTCGAGCGGTTAAGTTATGGACTGGGAGAGTCGAGGTTGATCAACGAAGAAGTTGGAGCCGGAAATGATTTCTTGAAAGGCGCCGTTGTTCCACGTCGGGCGGTGGAGCGGAACGATGTTAATGCCGCAAGCAGAGAATCATCCGTGTCAGCAGAAGATGAGATTGCTGCTCTCCGATCGATCTGGCGACGGAGTTCGAGAAACAAAGGGATCAGGAGACGCCTATCGAGTGGGTGGCGATATAGTCCGACGGGCTCATTTAGACGCTGGCGCATCGTACGTAGAAGAGTCAGGGGCCGATCGTTGCACTGTCTAGGCGGGGAAGCCTTCTTGAAGGATACAGCGGGCTGAAGGGAGGCGGTTGCAGAGGCGCTGGCGATCGCTTCGGCCAGGCTAGTGAAGACGAAATCTTTCGAATGGAGTGATTGATCACGTCCCGTTCTCAACTCGGCCACTTCCTGTACCAACCGAACACGTTCCACGTCTCTATCGGCGATGTCTAGCGCAAGTCGATCACGCTCAACGGTGAGATTGGAACCCTGGGCTGTCAGGCGATCGCGCTCGATCTGAAGTGTGTACAAGTCTTTCTTGGCTAGAGTCAACTCCTGCGTGATTACAGACTGGCGGGTAGTGAATTGAGATTTCGCGTCTTCTATATGGAACCTCGCCCGATCGTCAGCATTCTTGGAGGACGCGACCGCCGAAGTTAACTCTTACTTGAGCGATGCCATTTGCCGTCGATGCTTCTCCTGATCTGCATGGCGGGCCGCGTTAAGCTTCGAGAGTGCGGACTTCAGGATCGGAATCTCTTGTATACGTCCTTCTTGATAAGCTAATTCCTCTTGGAATTCCGCAATTTTCTGCTCAGCATCTTCCAACGTGTCACGCAGATTGTTATAACGTTGGTTCAAGAATTACCTGATTGGTCCAGCGAAGTCTCAACGGCATGTAGTTGGCGTTCCAAGCGATCGCCACAAAATGTTGAGTTCATAATTGGTCGTGGATCGCACTGTAATTGCCCGACAAGTCTTGACAGGCCTCAGCACAATTGTAGCGATCATCGACATACGACCGCAAGGTACGTCGATCGACTGCAGGGGGGAGTTCATTTAGTCGCTTGGAAACGATAAAGCAGAGCGCAATGGAGTTAAGGCTCGTGGTGAGGAACTTGGTATGTTGGATGGGCCCGGGCGGGTGATCGACAGATCATCGGATCCCTCCATGAAGGCAGTACAGGTAAACGTGGATTTGCAGAAGAGGAGACGAAGATTAACGAAGTGCACGGAGATAGCGGTACTGTATACCGTTTTTCAGCGCAAGGGGCGGCTGTAGTGAAGTGATATAAGGAAATTCGAAGTATCGACGGGTGGATTGATCGAAAACAACGACTGATCGTCGAGAAGGATCGTTTGGCTGTTAAGTTGCGCAATTTGAGATCGAATATCAAGATACCAAGATCGATTATTACGATACCAAGATCGATTATCAAGATACCAGGATCTACAATATATAGGTTGATCACGGTTAAGAATATGATCGCAGATCGAAGGGGTTAGCGAGCGATCAAGGCGATCGACGATCAATATAGGCGATCGACGATCAATCAAGGTGATCATCGGTCAAGATGATCGACGATCAAGGCGATCGACGATCAATTAAGGTGAAGATCAATCAAAGTGATTGATCGATCAAGGAGATCGACGATCGATCAGGAGTGGACCACATATGCGAAGGAACGATCAACGGAATGTAGAAGACACGTGGCAGCATATCCTGGTATACAGACAGGCACAATGGTAGTTTTAGCTTTTGGTAGGTTGGCACTAAACAGAATTCTATTCAGTTTAATATCAACCAACCAAAAGGAAAAACTACTTCTCTTCCAGGCTGGGTATTTGGCCTCCCGACGTCAAAAGAGTCTCACCTACTGAAACCAAGTGATATCTTCAGATAATTGGCTGGGGATCAAGAATTCTCAAGACATCCCCAACTGCGATTGGATGCAGCAAGAAAATAAAGAACTTGTTGCAGATCGCTAGACGGATCAAGTGGTCAGAAGATCAAGCGTTTTAAGCATCTACATATTGGACAAGGCGATCTCGTTGAGATCTGGGTGACTTACATCAAGTACCATCCCTACCAGTACACCCGCGATCATGTGAAGATTTCCACACGATCACAAACCTCATCCCCAACACCGTCAAGTTTTCCCTCTACACGAGTCCACCAAGAAGAGTGCAACCGCTCTACCGACGGGTACAGAAGGTGAGGAAGGAATACATCTACACGGAATCGAAGTACCCCCTCCGTTAGTCGGTCGTCCGGGCGCCAGTGGAGAGTCGGGATTGTCTCATAAAATGAGAGATCGCCCCTCTACTACGTATATCTACGTCATACGCAAGTTACATTCCTTCAAGAGTGCCACGTAATGTGCAATTGTAAGTATTCTAATCGTGGGAAAAGATGACATTTTTGTAAATTGGTAGTCTATTACGCCAACAGATTGCTGTTTGAGTGGTTGTTGTTGTTTGTACATCAGTTGAAAATCTTTTTCCGTTTTGTACATACCAATTATTGCCTTCATTTCCTTGTTATGTGACAGTGGAAAGGTATTATCACTCGGTGCCTTGGGTAAGCTCTTACAATTTTAATCAACTCATTGCCAGTTTGAATTCCGTTTACAACCCAACCAAGGTCGTTTTAAGTTTGTGCGACACTTAACGTCTCAATACTTACACTTGAAAACTCCGGTACCACCGAGCTCAGCCTCCGAAGAAGTATATAAAGACCGGCAAAGAATAGTCGGCGACTTATCGGAATAGAAGCCCCCTGAGTACCCAGTTGAACACCCGTGTCCTGATAACATAGTCAAAAATGCAGTCGAGGGAGGTGTTGGCCTCCGCTGGCGATGAAATTTGACAGTCGTTAGATTTTGAAATGTAATGCACTTAATCAAACTAAAAATAAAAAGTGAATGCTGCATTAGCATTGGACCCGTGCAGCTACATGATAAAAATTGAAGCGATCTAGTATTGAATGTAGTTTCTGCAAGAGTTGAGAGTGTCGTAGATCAGATCCAGCAGTCGTACCCTATGATCAGCTACTTTTTCAGTCTTGGATAGCGTAATTTGCATAATCGGGATCTTGTATAACTTTAAATCATTAGGCATTGAAAAAATAGCGTACGCAGTGAAAGATTCAAGATTGATATGAGGCTGGTTTGCTGTGAGTAGTGAGAAACCATGCAGGCGTCACTGATTGCATCCGTTTTAATTTTAAAACCAGTGTCACCTGTCCACTTTATCGAAACGAGGGGGAAACAAAAGCGAGAAGATGCACTACAGCCTCATTATCAACGGTTGCACACACAGAAACGCTTGCATCAGTCCTTATAATTTTATATTGAGAGTCGATGAAGCTTTTTTGCAAATTAGGTCAAAAACTTAATACGCTAAAGTGGCACAAAAGCAGTACACTTATATCAATTTAGCAAGTTGTGTTGATGGAGTTGTAGTTTTTGATTGGCACTAGTTTGGAAATGTTAGAGTTTATCCTATAGATTTGCAACATTATATCATTGGATGCGTCTATACGATTCAAATTTATTAAGATAAACGATTTGTTTTTAGAAAATTATGATGCATCAGTATTGGTTGGTGCCATGGATGTAGCTAAAATTGATGATATTTTGCGAAATGTGCCGTAGGTATTTGTTTTGCCGATATTATATTCATTCGAAAACTGATGAGCTATTAAATATGAAGTAGAAGGACCGAGTAGTTTTCAATTTAAAGTTTGTAGACTCGCAAACTCTAAAACGTTCAGATAACGTGATTGTAATAGTAAGGCGCTCGGCACGATGACTTACCTTTTAACAGGTCCTAAATAGTTTAAAAGGAACTATCGATAACATTGTGGCGTAGACTATTTATGAAATTTGTATTTTCTACTATTGGCTAATTATGGAGGTCGGAACTCGACGAGAAAAAAGGATGTACCCGACACAAGGGACACGTCCAGCGATTCTCAACGAGTTTAGGCTCAACCAATTAAGTTTAAACGAGGTAAGATTCGTCGAGTGAAGCTCGTTGAGTTACAACTTGTCGTGATAAGACTCGTCAGGTGGAGACTTGCTAAGTGAAAACAGTTCGAGTGAAGACTCGTCAAGTTAATGCTCGTCGAGGTAAGATTCTTCAAGTTAAATCTCATCAACCTTAAAGCCTAAGTGAAGGTGCTAGAAGCTTGAAGGCCTATTTTACTAGGTAACTGTATAGAAGGACCAGGGGAATGATAGGGAGCCACACAATTGGCTCCCTTTCAGTACAAAAAGAGAAATTTAATACAATGCAAAATTTTAAGTCCTAGTAAAGCGTATGATCTTCCGATGAGTTATTGCGTCGGTTGGATCATGACTGCCGTCGAACCTCGAGAGGCATATCTTGTAAAGGTTAGACTGGCAGTGTGGAGAGTTCAAGTTGGCCTGGGGTGGGCAATACTCGCTTCCAGCAAAAAAAGAGCCTCGTCGACGACGAACCGGTCAGCCCTATTGATGTCGGCTCTCAAGCCTAGTCGAGTGACAAGCCGGTCAATTCAATAGATGGCACCGCTAATGCCTTGTTGAATGACAAAAAGCCGGCCAACCCAATATACGTACCGCTAAATATTTGCAGTTCGACGAGCCAGTAGGTCTCAGTAGAAAATACCGAATAAGACTTTTCTGGGTGACGAGCCGGTGGGTCTCAGACGAGGGCGCCGTTACTCTTATAGTCGGGCTTACAATGCGCCCGGTGACCTGTTAAAGCGCGTAATGTGTTAGCGTCCACCCGTTGGCGTGAGCATACATGAATATGAGGTTTCGAAGATGCTGAGCTCAGACAGTCTTCTGGGTGATTAATTGCTAGGAATTGGTTTGGTGAAAGCCACACCTTAACCCGAAGGGGCGAGCCACGAATGAATTAATCCTAAAGTACTAGACCGTTCAGCCGAATAACTCGGCTATTGTTGTGTTTGTGCGTTAAAGTTGTATTGATACAGATTTAACAAACTGCTATACCACAACATCCTGCACATCTCGAGTTCTTGGCTCACCTCATGGATACAGAACATATAAACATTATATTATTTTATAACTGGTATCATTATACACAAAGTCTACATTTTTGGGATAGTACGCAACAACTGGAGTCGTCGAATGATACGAGCCAATGATCTCATTTCCGAGAATGTAGAATCGTTTCACGATCTCACCGGAGTGTAAATGTAACAGATGTCTAGCGTCGTACGTAATGTTATTGTTTCAATCTAATTCTTGAGCCTATGCCAAAAGTGCTTGTGCCAAACACTATCTTAATCGCTATGCCAGAAAAGAACATCTGCGAAAAATAAGCCACGCTCCACTGCACGAGGTACTGATTTATTTTTTGATGCACGGACTACAGCAAAATATGCAATTTTCATAGCTCAGCGGCACGATGATACATCGTCATCGATAAGCACTTATGGATTAGGTGCCTTGAATACAGCTATAAACTTTAATTGTTTCTTAATCATCAAGTCCGCAAGTCACATGTGGCCTATATTTACAGCTTATCGGCCATAAACATTTTGAAAGCAACTGGGGGCTGAGAATCTACAACCATGTTTATATGAGGACAAGCGGCCAAATTGTGCGCTCGACGATTATAAGCATGACTTATGATAGCGATGAATTTACCAACCAAACCCCTCAGTACTCGTTTAAGGTTGTAATATAGAAAGTGTTTTGCGTCGTCTGACGCCATAAGTAAGTGGCGAAAGAGAATAATTGACATATTTTTACTAGATAAAAGAATGAAAAGACTTTGATATCCGCTTCTCATGTCAAATAATATGACAACGTAATTAATAGTGATCTAGAACTCTAACCCAAGATTGATTATTGACCGCCCATAAGTATGGCAATGCAACATAACGAAAGCGTGTACTGCAGGAGTTTTTGGCCACTCACAGCGAACTTTTTAAGTGTCAATTGATGGGTAATACAGTGCTCCCTCTGATAACTTTTCCCTCAATAAATAATAATCTCCGCTATCATATAGGATGGGACGTACGCCGGGGTTAATCTATGGTCGTCTGTGGTCGATAACTTACAGCTTGTAACTATTAGCCTAGAAGCCAGATATAAGTGTACAGAGGGAGAATTTACCAAATGTGTGGGAGCAAACCTATTCAAGCCTATCATCGAGGGGATTTAAGGTGGTATTGGCACTGCGAATGTCAGCCTGAAGTCTGAGGAGTATCTTGTAAGTAGAATGTTGGTTTCTTAAGACAGTTAATGCAAGATCTATGACAGTGATCTTCTCGGATGTTGAATAAGAAACAGTTTTTTCTCTTCGTACGGAATTATATATACGACCAGGCGTACAGTCGGAGAATGAAGGTTAGGACTAAAATATCAGAACTCCTAGAATCGATTTTGAGACTAGAATTGATAACGGTAAGACTTTTAAATTCTTGAATACATGTCAGCGTTGTATTTGCACTGAAACGAGAAAGTAAATTCTGTTTCTAAAAGAATCTTCGTGAATCTGTCTTTATCTGCCTCATCCTGTGCTACAACTCCTGATTTTCTTGCTTCCACAATACTTGATCAGAAAATATGGATGAGCCATCTCGTCTTATTCGATAGAAGGGGAAGCTTATCAATGGAGAGTCAGTAAAAAATGACACCTTGTCCCTCACAAAGAACATCAACACCAGCAAATGGTACGGAATGCTACGTGTCTCTGACCCTGGAGGACAAGCCGATCCAGATTAAAAAAACGAAAGGATAGGACCTGGGTTGGTGGTATCTGGGAATCGTTTGGCTGGTTTTGGGGAAATTTTAATTCGGGGGCGGAAGTGGGGTGATTAGTTCTTGTGGAGGGTTCCACTTTATCCTCTAATATTGACTTTACTATAGCACTACACTCACCCATATCTATAAGAGACTCTTTGTAAGAGACACCCTCTATATGAGAGTCACAGTATCACCAAACATTTGACTATGTAGGACTTAGTGTCCGTTTTCTTTATAAGCGAGTATGATATAAGACACGAAAAACACTCGCTCATTCGAGTGGAAACCCTCCATATATGATTTATTATACCTAATTCTGCTGCTTGAAAGAACACGTGGCATATGATGTGACAGTTGTTCTAGCCGAAGATTTGCCAGAACCTCAAAAGGATTCAGCAACGTTATAGGACATCGGACGTGACCTAACGGAAAGGCGTAAAGAATGTCACAATAGTCGGGCTTATGACACATAGTTCAATGATGAATTCATGACGACAAATACAGAAGACAAGAACAAATAAGGTCGTAAAGCAATAGATATTAAAAAAACAATATTTAGTTTCTGTAATTACTCCACAACGCCACTGACTCGACTTGTCCACCCAGGAAAAAATCAAGCCCGCGCAACCAATGACTTTAATTAAGCGAGTATCCCTATCACTAGAGTAGGAGTACAGAGTCTTACAATACTGCAAAGAACGCCCCAATATCCGCTTATACGAAGTGCAGACGGATATATGCATTAAGTTCCAGCACAGCATAAGTAAATCAACGGCGCATCGGCTCATGGCCATAAAAAATGATTTTGAGGGCGTCAGCTTTAAAGTGAAAAAGAAACGACGTGTGAACCATGGTGAGTTCGAAAAGGAGCTGCTGAATTTCGTTCTCAAGCGCGAGAGTGACGGGCTATTCGAAGACCTTATACTGGAGAAAGCAGAATGACTGCGAGTGAGCCACGATTTAGAGGATCATAATCTCAATCTTTCCAAAGACTGTATCCAGAGTTTTAAGAAGCGAAACAACATCAAAAGCTGCACGTTGACCAGCGAGAGAGAGAGCTTATGTCCTAAGAAATTGCAAGCAGCGAAGTCTGGGATCCAATCTTTGATTGAGCAATATAATTCGAGTGACGTGTTTATCTTTAATGAGACAGCATTATTTTACGGTTTTCCAAGGAATAAAATCCTCTCCACACATCACAACAACGGCAGCGGGGAAGAGCGTAAAGTCACGGATAACAGTTGCTTTGTGCTGCAACGCAAATGGCTCTGAAAATCTGGATCCAATGATCTTCGGAAAGTTGGAAAAAAACCAAGGTGCTTTAAAGGTGTATAGATCGAGAAGTGTGGCATAATATACGCTGCAACTCAAACGCCTAGATGACTGGAATTATCTTCGATAAGTGGCTGCATCACTCTTTTCATGCATGGTCACATATTTCTGATTCTTTTCGATAGCGCTTTGATTCACAAAGTCTGAAGAAAACTCAACAACGTCACTGTGCTCTTTTTTCACTAACGCGACTTCCACCATCCAGCCGCTCGATGCAAAAATGCATTGATATCATGATTTAAATATGTGCGTCTTAATTTACATTATCTCCTCACCTACATATGTGGTATATAGGTATCATTTGATCGTTAAAGCTCGATACAAGAAACTTCCGGTGCGATGGCGGATGGATCTGATAGAAGAAAACATGGAACGCACACTTAATATTCTAGAAGCCATTAAGTTCGCAGCTGAGAGCTGGGAAAATTTTCAATGGGGTGATCATTCGAAGTTGCTGGATCAATAGTGAGATCGTCAAAGCGCCACAGGTGCGGACTTGCGAGCACAAAATGATTATATAATGTCCGCCTCGCCTTCGAACAAGTCTGCTGCGATCTGGCTGAAATGATTCAAAAGCTTGGGTAAGCGTTATCGTGGATGGTTACGTAGAAATCGAGGACCATAAGCAGATTCACATAGAACAAGATGGTATGATTAAAGCAGAAGCAAAGCCCGCCGAAGTCGGAAGCGACGAAGATCAAGCGCCTGTCAGTGCAAAAGAAGCACCTAAGCCCTGCCTGCTTTTGCGTTCGTACTTCGCACGCTCGTATGGAGACACGCGTATTATTCAGTCAGATCTGGATAAGATCTCGTCGGTTATTTGCAAGAACTGGCACTCTAGAGCGAAACAGCTCGACATGAGAGCTTTATATAGTAAACTAAGGTTAAATTTCATTACATATAGGGACATGTTGTGTTGCGTTACATCGGTGCCCAAATATTCAATTGTTCAGTCGTTATAAGATCATGCATCTTATTCCTTTCATATTCTCTATAAGAGAATTCCTATAGCACACACTATGTAATTGGACACAAAGTTATCTCAAATAGAGAGGGGCGAGTGTAGTATATGTATGAAGCACCCATGATCCGATAGCTTATAGACTCTGATAACTAATAGAAAATCGTGTCCACCGAGACTAAAGTTAGCAGAGGTAGGAATGTACTTGGAACTATCCTATATAAAGATTACAACCGAACACTGACAGACAGATCTTCCTCACGCCCGAAGGTCTAATAAATCAGAACAACAAGCGTCTACCAATAACAGTTTTTGAAAAATGTGACGGATTTATGGCGATCGTTTTAAACAGAAACACGGGGCATGTGTTGGTGCCACGATATACGAATACAGCTCAATCCATTAAATCGTAGACGACGTGCTGAATAGAGATGACTCGTATGTGATCGATATTGTGATTTTTATATACGCATGAAGCAATGACTGCAGGTTATCGCAGTTGTAGATACTAAGTTACTTAAGCAATCGGCTTCAACACGAACAGGTTGTAAAGTTTGGCATCATATTGAAGCTATGCATATCAATCGATCGATGCGTCCGCGATTTTTATTTTCTGACAACAAAGGCGGATGTATTTGTTCGAGCTCTGCATTGTGGCCTTTGCTCATCAATCTCGGCCAGTGTAGCCTATAAAGCAGTAAGGCAATTATGGAATGCGCTAAGCACAATGAAAATTGTTCAGACCATTCACAGCACCATTCACGTCTGCCTCACGGAGTCTTGATATTTTTCTATTCACTTCTAACCTCAACCTTTAAAAATGCTACCCCACCCTAATTTTCGCTGCTAAAGCTTCCTCGTTTCACTGGCAGCTATAGGTTGATGAATTTGACAGAGCTGCAGTCGTCTATAGTACGACTTTTGACTTGACTGAAAGAAGAAACAGCTAGCTCATCTAAAACAGCAACCTACCAGGTTTGAGCTTCAGTACGATATCATTGTTTTTCTACTTGGGACGTGTTCTTCATCACTTATCAATGTACCACACTAAGCTCAAAATCTCCGCTGGTTGAAATATTCTTCCTTATGCATAGAACCTTCTGTGTTATGGTAACACAATAGATGTCTGCTCTGCCCACAACTTACACATGTTCCGTGTCGTGAAAGTATTTAGTGCGAGCCCGAAGGGTGAAACAATTTAGTGACTGTGCAAGGTTGAATGCCGAACTTTTAAATCGTACTTATCTCTCTGTGTGTGTCTGTCTGTTTGTGTGTCTGTCTGTAAATAACGCGGCTAGGTGTACCTTACACGTACTAAGTGCGATCTAGCCTGTCCCTTCTCATAGGTATAGGTATATTCAAAGTCACTCTTTAGCTAGGTCACTATTGTGACATACGCATATGATTGGCTTGAAATCAATTAAAGGTGAATGTGATCACATAAGCAAATGCTGGACGCTCATAAGCAAAGGCTGGTCACGTCGCCCTTTCAAACTGTACTGAGTTACTACAGACATTAAGAGCACCATACTCATTCCTCAGTGACTGCTGTTGTATATTGTTTTGCGACTTGATTCAGTTCTCCAAACTGAAATACTTGTAATAAAGGGAGAGCTCCAGAACTTGCTCGCCTATCTTTAGACATAATTCATTCATATTATCAGCTGAAAAGATCCGCTAAAGTGTTTGGAGCACGTGAGCCTCACGTGTGAGCAGGCTACTCAATTTCTGGAAGCATACCAGTTTGTTTATCGGGGGCAATACTATACTTTACACATACAGGGAGGGGTTGCTAGGCAGCACATTTAAATGCTCTACATTTTGAAGCAGACCAGTGCCTAAGTCGGTATTGATATCTTGCTTTATGAGTTGGAACTACTACACGATTATCTACTTCTAAAATTCTATTTTTTAATTTGAAATATTCCCTATAGGCAATGAACTTACGTGGATGTTTATCGAAGAAAATTAACGATGATGGACTCGAATGGATTCTACTTCCGGTTGACATAGAATTTGCTGCGAGAGATACGTGAATGTTGAGATACAAACTAAAGCAGTAAATTTATGATGAGCAATGCTAAACAAAATTTCCTACCAAAATAATACGATGAGCACAGTTTTTGCCACAAGCGATGCGGGCACACAAAGCTTATCTTAAGGTGGGGTCATATGCAGCTTAACGGATAACTACATCTTTAAACAAATGATCACGGCAACATTCACTGTCAATATTGGCGAGGTTAATTCATCTGGAATGGCTTAATGCGTAAACAGGACATTTCAAGTGGCCAACGAGTCTTGCAAGTTGTTTTTCACCAAAATAAATCGATCAATGGTCGACTGCATCACTTTTCATTCAGCAACGCTGATGCCCATGTCATGGTAGCGATGACAAAATAGGTGAGAAGCGTTTATTAGCGTCACATGCTTAAACTGACACAGTCCGCTTGATTAAAGGCGATTTATATGTACGGAAGGAGTCAAGATGCTGTATTACCATCTCATCTACGATGTGTAGAAGCTCATCATTGAGAGACATACCGCAGCCAGAAACTGCAATATCGGAAATCGAAGGCCATGACGGATTAACATAACAATCCGCTGGATTTACAATTCTGTTCAGCTTCATGTTCAACAGCGATGCCAACGAGACGATGCCAATTGAGAATATCCTTCGTAAATCACTTTAGTATTAGACTTCATAAACTCGCTCAAGTTCGTGCTACGAAGAGAGTGCACGATACTTTTACCTTCGCGCAGAAATCATTTTCTTTCTTGTCAAGATCTATAAAACTTGCACATTGAACTTGTGGATGTGAATATCAAGCTTATAGTGGCGCGTTACTTTTTTCGATGTCGGAGAGGGAACAAAAAATACAATACTATGGACGCAATAGTTCCGCTGGTTAACCAACTCTTATCCTCATGTTGTAAATTGTAAGGTGTACTCAGTTGTGAAAAATGCGGCGTTTAGGCGGTTATGCTGTCGATGGACGTCTAATGACCAATTACTTTAGATTTGGAAACAATTAAGTGGAAAGAAAACAATCACTTGCATGTAGGGAAGCTGAGAAGCAATTGACAGTCCTCCTAGGAAGTGATCATTGCACTCGCTGCACAGTATTGCAACCATGTGATGCTTCGGGACCAAATAACTGAGGAAGATTTAATGCGAGATTATGCAATTTTGCTCGATTCCGATTTTACCATCTCCACAAACATGGTTTTGTACCGATCCAAATACACAAAACACTTACTATAGAACGACTGAAGCAAATGCAATACTGCGTGGTCATCCTTCACGTTTGCACATGCCAGCTGTATCCATTGACAATATATTCATTTCACATACATCGACAGTCTACATCGTGTCCAAAAAACTGCTGGTATATGTGTCAATCGATTATTGCCCTATTTCCTGCTGCGCTAGCACCAACTGGGAATATAATACTCACCGCCTTATTCTAGCAGCTGCTTTGGATTGCAGTCGTCTCGGTGTCGAATATCCCGCTATATGTCTCTTGACATTTGTACACACATACACATTTGTCTTCGCTTGATCCAGGACCAGGCACGCTCATATCTTATGGTTCGTTGCTACTACAAAATGGCGAATCAAACACTGCATTTCCCACAATTAAGCGTTCGGTGCTTGTGAAAAGAGTAAAGCAATGGTATTTGATGCCCTAAATGAAAATATTCGCTGAATTCTGTCGAACGCTGTAGTTACATAGTAGCCTTTGCTGTAGAAAATGCAACTACTGTCGATCCAGCTGGTCGTCCAATTAGTTTCGTGTCGGCGCACCTTGCAAAGACACCCGTTCCGTCACCTTCGTCCCTGCTTGAAATCTATCTCCATCTTCTCCAGCACGGCCTTTTCTTCTTTTCTGCCTCTATCTTCTCCTGACAGACATTTTCATTGTCAGCTTCATGTTTTCATTTTCGGCCGTTCTAGCTCCGGGTCGGACACAAATTCGAGGCCATTGTAGCCATTATAGACGCAAAAATCGCGACATTAGAAGAGCGTTCCACTGCAAAACTATCCGACCCTGCGAAATACAACACTCCACCAGCAAAACATAACAGTAAGAGCACTACGACAAAATCAATCTCAATAATAAAACCTTCCGGACAGCGGTAATTTTTTAACTTCTGTTTTATAAATTACCGATCGATACACTCAGGATATTAAGTATTGGCGACTGTAACGAATCGTGGCCAGCGTAATGAGCTGCTCGTGCTGCTGCTGTTGTGACGGGCCAGTGCCCAACTCACTGCATTACGTCTTACCTGGCATCATTACAGGCATAATTGGGTACTTGTACTCGTCGTTTGTCTTTTTTGCCCAAAACCGCGTGCTCTTAAGCGGTGCCTCGTCCTGGGAAGTGCTTTTCTTCCACTGCTTGACGGTCCTTTTGTGCTGGTCCTTGGTGCAGACGCTGCGGTCTCAGCACTCGTTGCTGCCTCGTCAGACGCTTTCAAAGCCGCAAATACAGGCTTTGACAATGCAAAAAGTCACTGCACTTTCTGATGCACATATTGAAGTCAAGTCAAATGGCGCTGTGCGCGTTTGTCGAAAATGTCGCGCGGTGAAACCCGACCGAACGCATCATTGTAGCTCCTGTAGACGCTGCGTGCTCAAGATGGACCACCATTGTGTCTTCCTAAACAAGTACGTGGCTACATTTTAGTTGCATTACATCTTTTTATTCGGGTTGCGAGACGCAAGCTGAAGCAGGTACATTTCTTGTGGTTATCTTATAGTTGACGTTTTTTGTGTGGATAGGTGCATTGGGTACGATAACTACAAATTCTTTGTCCTGTTCCTCGGCTGGAGTGCAGCAACGTGTTTGTACCAGAGCAGTCTCTTGTTTCGATACGTGCTAGCAAAAAGTTGTAGTCGAGCTGCGACGCTCCACGTTTTCGGCAAGCTCGGGTTCTTTAGTCCTCACCTACTGGTTGGTAAACACAAGCTGCAATGGCGGGTATTGATGCACCTGTTATTTGTGTAACTCACTATTGGTGTCTGCTACTATATTGACTCTGCTGGCGCAGATTGTAAGTGTGTTCGTCGGCAGCGCATGCCTGGGGATTGCGCTGGCGTGCTTCTACGTGGTGCATCTGTACTTTGTGGCCAATAACTACAGCACACTTGAATACTGTGAGAAACGCGCTGACCCAGAGTATGTAAACTACTTCAACATAGGCGTGGTGCGCAATTTTCAAGAGGTGTTCGGCACCTTCCGCGAGTTTCCATACTGGTTCGTGCCCGTGCACAGTCCCAGCTTGCTACAACGAGACGGGAAGACCTTTCCGTTGAACAGCAAGTACATAAAGGTTGACTAGAGGAAAAATACGTTGAGGGGTAGCGGATTGACATACAGTACATGCATCTGATTCTAGAAAAAATGATGGACAAAAAAAGGCTGATTTTAGAACCGACAATGCGTCAGCCTCTTGATGAAAACGATTGGTGTGGCCTCATAGAATACTTAGCTCGTCGCGCTGGGCCCGATATGACTTTAGCTGCTAGGAAGCTTGGTAATTATTAATCTTGTCAAGAACTTGTTTTGTAAAAATGTGACTTGATATACTGCGGGAATTAACACACATTCTTTATTCTTAAAACTGGCATTGGGTGAAGGACGCAGTACAATTGGTCGAGATATGACAACCAGGACACATTCATGGCTTCTGAATCCTGGATTCGAACTTTTAATTTAAATTTTGAAAATCTTTTAGGCAGAATAATTGTGCTACACTATACAGTACGTTCACGATGCAGCGAAATCGACGTAGCAGCTGCGAGCAAAAGGTTTGGGCAAGTTTCGCGTAACAAGTAAAAGATTTCGGATACGATTGAGTGTGACTGTCTCGGTATGTGCAATTCCACGCTGCCACAATATATTGTTACGAGCACATTATCATTTATGCACAGATGACAAGCTAAGTTGTCACAAACGTCAATCGTAGCACTGATGCGTATATTGTGCCGACTTTGAACATTGAAAGACTGTGCCAACATACTACATACAGAATAGAATGAAAGTCAAACTTATTCGGAAACTGCCGATTGATGTGGCTCGCACAGTTGAGGCACCCCGTAGTTGTGGTTGCACCGTAAAGCGCCTTGATTTGAAGCCAAGGGTGTAGCGTGACACAGTCACGTTACACGACTGAGGCTATATATTAATCTAAACGATCGATTTTCGTTTGTTTGTTGAATGCATTGAAAATACGCACCTTTATATAAATGCCTTAAATAGCTTTGATGCAGACAGTTGGTCCGTACCCCACCCAGCTACCATGTATCACCATACAGGCCTTAATTTGGCTTCGATCTCATTTCTGTCTGAGCATAGTCAGCACGCAAGGTACAACTGACCAAAGAAGTAGTGACTTCACATAAAGCGTGCTCACAATGCCTTAAATAAGATGTCCACATTTGTTTACAACAAGATCAGGGCTAGAAGAGATCGTCAAATTGTAAGGAAAGGGATGTATACCTAAGTAGGCGCTTTGCAGCGTTCCCCCTTTCAATACATTATTTACCGACATACAACTCATTATTATTCGTATCGACAATTGCCTGATCATTTAAATTGTGAGGGTGGCGCACAACCAAGGACGGCCACGTAAAAATCATTGTCGCAGCATTGTTGTTATATGCGGGCGACTGATAAGAAGTAATCATGCACCAACGCCTCTCGTGAAATTATGATTTTCCCATGGCTAAGAGAACCGATCTATCGATGCTATGTCAAAGAATGCCAATTAATAAGGGCCATAGACATATCATCATAATGTTTTAAGATGACCTAAGAAGGCAGAATGTTTTACTAAACAAATAGAGACTCAAGTGTTCAGTTCAGGCAAAACTCGATTCCGCTTGTGTTTACAAATCTTAAACCTGTATCAGAACTCGGTGCATGACTTTGCGGCTGTTTAATGATTCTAAATAGCTATTGAACTTACGGTACGTTTCAGTGTAGCTTCAATACACGGCGCTTTACAAAATTGACGACTGCAGTGGCTACTTGGATCGTATGCTATATCCTAAATTGAGCAGAATGGGCTCATTTAGGATACAACATACAAACCAAGTAGCCATTATCGAATAAGTGCTAACTTGCCAAGCTGTCAGTCGCATAAAAGATGAGTTTCCTGCACGTGGTTTGCTCCATTTCTATGTTTATTCGAAAGAAAAAGAACGTAATGCATATGACGTGCGCACCAGCTATCATGACGTCTATGATAGACGTCACTCGGAACGACTTGGGAATCAATTAATCGACGTACGTGCATTTGTAGCACATTCACATTTGTTGGACGCAGTATAGTTGATCTCGATGGCCAACACACCACGTACATTACGGTGTTTTGGTGCTCGTCGTTTAAATCCACATTGTTTGAGTCATCTCTTTTACTTCCTTTGATGGCCTCGCGCTAGATTTTCGCGTACAGCTCATTTAGCTCTGTTGTTACTCATCATGTTTCGCTTAAAAGATTATCCCCATTTTGCGGAGCCCATATTGACGCTTTCAAAAGCTAGAGCTTGAAGCTTGCACAAGATGACATGGCCTTACTTTACTTAACCCGCTTGACAATCTGCTATTTTCTAGAAGTCACAAAAAAATTGTGACATTTCCTCAGCAGCATTGCAATCAGCCTGAGTAGAGCCGACCTGGCAGCTTATTACAATCGCGCTCCGACGATTTCCTGGCTAGTTTTCTGCGGAGCCTCTTATCATCGCATGGAGATATAGATCCAGCAACATCATCGGTATCACATCGTCATTTTCAAGCGCATTGTTATTTGCAATTCAAATCGTAGACATCATTGTAATACACACAAGAAGTAATTTGTTTAGTGATCTGTTGAGTTGCATCGAGTTGCAGTTGAAGCGCTTGACAGGTATCTGCTTTTGTGCAAAAAAAATCGTCACATGATATGTGTAATCAAGCTCACAGCAAAATGACCTGGTTCCCTTCGTACTATGGTATATGATGCTTAAAAAGTCATCTGCTTTCGCTACGTATCTCTTGTGGCTCGTACATCGATGTGGACCCTTTTAAAAACTTCGTATTCACTAAATTTACATAAGTTTTATCTTATTAGCTACACAAAAGTGAGCTCAGTACACGGCATTCAACTAGTCGTATGAAAATTGCTAAGTGATGATCACCTCGTCTCAATGCGTCAGGGCTTGTGGTCAACATTTCTGCACACCTTAGGGCAGAAGGATCAGTCCTACCAACAGCTTTGTAGCTTCTGATTCTATCGTCTGATCAATCTCTCTTGATCTAGTACTTTGCTCGTGATAGTCCCACCTTGACACACGCGAACCACTCACACAGCGTAGCGATGGTCTGGACTTTTTGTACATTGGCAAACCGTACTGCATACAAAGCACGCGTGTTTTATCACTACCAAAATAAATTTGGTTGACATATTCGTGAGCAATCAGCTTGACGAACCCCGCCCACCTATTATTTGCGGGTGCGTTGCAGATGTCATGTTCTTCATTGTGGTACTTTTGAAGAAGATTGCCAATTCTCTGATTTTGCAATGCACACCGTCGAGCTAGGCAACGTGTGTGGGCTGATAAATAAAACTAGCTTTATTTTTGGCCTGAAGAATGAGCGTTAGCCCAGTTATGGTAGTAACGTAATGTGACCGTACACGATCGAAACGTTTCGGCGGTCGGTGGTTTATCCTATCAAGCTTCGTACCGCCGCTTTCCAACCCATGCTTCAAACGCACCTCACATTTCGTAGGATGCTTGCACCGTCTTGATGGTAAGAATTTCCATACGAAAACGTGTCCTTACTCATTTATCCAATAAGATAGGGGAGCAAGCTCTGGAGCTCGCCCTTTGATATAAGTAATCCAGTTCGGAGAACTGAATCAAGTTGCAAAATACTATACAACAGCAGCAGTCACTGAAGAAAGAGTATGATGCCGTTAATGTCTAGATTAACCCAGTACAGTATGATGCTGTTAATGTCTATAGTAACCCAGTACAGTATACTTGGGCAACGCGATCAGCCTTTGCTTATGAGCGTCCAGCATTTGCTTATGTGATCATTTTCACTTTTGATCGATTTTAAGCCAATCACAAGCGTGCATCACAATAGTGACCTAGCCATATAGTGACTTTGAATATACCTATATACCTATGAGAAGGAGACAGGCTTGACCGCACTTAGTACGAGTAAGGTACACCTAACCGCGTTATTTATAGACATACAGGCACACACAAATAAGTACGATTTTAAAGTTCGGCATTCAACCTTGCGCACAGTCACTAATAGCTTCACCCTTCGGGCTCGCAATTAAAACAACGCGTTGGTGATTAAATGAGGAGTTTAGGTATTCATTCGAGGTGGAGTTCCACAGTTCGAGCTATGTTACACTGTTTCTATCGACTGTGCGATCTTGTGTAATGGCCTTTTGATTGATGAGATATGTCGAATTGGTTATGGTTTCTTGAATAGAGTCTTACCCTTTACCCGACGCACGTCGTTGTCAACGCTCGACCTATCGGTAATGCAAATACGTTCGTTGCAATCTCTTACGTTCTAATATTTAACTCTACAGACAACTACATGTTTACGTTGAACTGGACCATCGCTGAATTATGCCCGCGAAAAGCTTAGATGGTCTCAATGTCACGGTCTTGATCGATATGCTTCATCCACCTTTTGCGGCTCGTAGAATGCGTGGGTATTTCTAGTCGGGTCTAAATATGTTTTGGGAACTCGCGTGAGCTGATATAGCAATATGAAAAACTACACAAGCGAACGATCCACTCGACAACATCAACAGTCGTTCCTTTTCCCTTGTCTTGGAGAAATTGTATATATATATCAACGCTATGTCTATCACAGGGTGACAGTTACTCACAGAATGTGTATTTACATCGGTCACGACGGAAACTTTCTACGCCTTTGCCGGAAATGACGTTTTGAACTGTAATGCTGTCTTGTTGGACATAATTTCGCATGAACGGCATGCAGATCAGTGGCAGCTCGATTTTTATCCTGTTGACAGTAACTTAAAGTTATCCCGTAGGTTTAACAACTTTCGTCTGCTGGACAGGTCTTCAACTCAAAGTGTCTCGCCCAAGGTCCACTGACATCCAAGTGGTAGATGCACTTCAGCTCTGTGGGTTAACGTATCACATCGCATTGCATCGGATAGCTTGAATCTCTTTACAAAGTACGACCAGAGGCTTCCGATTATCCCCTAGACTACACAAAGCGCTGATCTACGTACTTCTTGATACTTCTCCTGCTGTATACATTGCAATTGTATCCTCGATCTCCCTTTGGCTGCATCAGCAGGGTGTTCTTTTGTTGCTCCTAATCACATCAGCGAATGTAGCTGCTCTTGTGACAACTGATCTGTGACTGTGGTACGCAGCCTGTCAGGCCTTTTCTAAAGAACAACATCACTAAGGGCGGATAGACTCAATAGAGCACATCGAGAAAACTTGAAGACAACACCAGTCAACAACCACAAAATATAATCCGAACGCTTCTTTGGTAACGTCCAGCCTATTGATGCTCACGAATACAATGCGCTGATAGTTTTAATTCTGTTGTTGGCAGGCAGGATCGCAGCTTACATGTCCAATCAAGTTGCTGCAGATAAATTCAGCCCACTGTCCATCATCTACACCTTCTTTGCGCGACATCACTGGACTTGCGTTCATTCAATACAGTTTCACAGTCTCTCCAATAATTGCAACCGAGCGGGTGACGCTCACTCACTATACTTTACCTCTGCGTCACAACGTCTGGCAAGGGTAGAATACCGCTTTTTCTATCGATTCAAGCAGATGGAGTCTCATAAGGTCCTTACAAAACTGAGTAAATAAATCTATCACAACACAAATGAATATCATACAACACTAAGCGGGTTCTGATTGGATACACGCTTCTCTACATCCCCCTCGAACGACCCCCTCCCTACCTGGCTCTTAGCAGTATGCTATGAACGAAAATTATAGTAATAGCCGCTTCAAATACAGCTGCAAATACAGCTGCGTCTCACTTACCCAACAACTAATCCTTTGTCCAGGATATCCCGTGGTCACCCTTATACTACTAGCATGACGGAGACCACGAATCCCCCGTTCGCCTTTGCGCCAACACTCGTGAAGGCCGTCGACAGTTTTTTCACTTTCAGGACACCAATCCAAACCAATGCTTCGGGTCCGGCTTTTCCGCTCTTTGCACGATTCGAGAGGATCCCGTCGTCTTGGACCGACTTTCAACAACAAGTGACGCAGTTGCAGCAAGAAAAGCGCCTTGATGGAGCTTTGCGCCAGATCAAAGTCGTGTATTTTTTGCGCCATGCAGAGGGGACTCACAACGAGGCCCATTTGAAGTACGGCTCTCCCCGATGGGAAGACGAGTTCGCTCGGACAATTGCGTTCCTCGATGCCCCACTGACCCCCTTTGGTGTCCAAGACGCACGCACAAAAGGACAGCAAAGTGTACAGGTTGAGCTGGATCGGGGCATGCCGCGCATCGAACGGATCGTGGTGTCGCCCATTTCGCGAGCTATTCAGACAGCACAGAACTTTCTCACCAAGGAGCAGATGCCAGCTGAACCGTTTACGTGCCTCGAAAGCTGTCGGGAGGTACTCGATTGTCACACGTGCAACAAACGGCGACCGCTGGCGGAGCTCAAGTCAAGGTTTCCACAAGTCGACTTTTCGCGGGTGAAGAGCGAGGAGGACCAGTTGTGGTCGTCGACGCATCGTGAGACGACAGAGGAGGTTCAGAAGCGCGCTCGTGCGTTTTTGCTCGAGCTGTTTCGAGAAGTGCCGGAGCACTACGTCGTTGTGGCAGCGCATCTTAGTATCATCGAAGCCATTTGTGCCGTCACATTGGGCACTACGATACGACCTAGTAACTGCGAGATGATTCCGATCGTGCTCGAGGCGCTTTGATGCGAGTTCGGTTGGTCAGAAGACAGTCGATCGACCCAGAGCTGATCATCACGTCGGCTTTGTGCTTGCTACAAACCACATCGGACAATATGCAAAACGAATGTATACTCAAGTGTATCAGGCTTATACTACGTTGTTTATAATTCCTGAAAACACTGCGCCAGTGTAACGAGATATATCCAACCTGAGTAAGTATGCATAGGGTAGAGTACTTCCTGCACGGTCGAATCTAACGAATGTACGCCAAATTTGGTCGATTGGAGCTATTGCTATTATTCCTGCTGTTGTCTGGTGCATGCTATAATCGACAAGTATAACTTGCGTTAGTGTATGTTGTCTAGCTACTACAACTCCCGCAAGTAATGCCAATACCCAGAAGGACAACATTACCATTTTCATCAAGTTCTGATGTGTCGCCGTAGCATCGCCTGGTTCCAGGATACACAGGACGAACACCTCTTTGCATTTACCTGGTCCTACTCATGCCGTCCCTATCTATTATCCATCCACCTTTTAACAGCTGAAGCTCAACCCCAAGGCTGGGCGCTGGAGCTGTTGCAGGTGTCGCACTGGAAACTGCTCGGCCGTTTTGTATGTTTACGGACGGCTATTGTTATCGGGTGAGCAAACGCCGGCAATCGTGGCTGTCTGAGCGACAGGCAGGCAGGCGACGTCACTCACCACTCATCTGATCGAATAAAGACAAAGACATGCCAAGCTCGAACTTGTCACCGATCGCTCCGTTTTTCTCTACAAAGGCGTAGACAGACACTTCGCTTTGGATGCGACCCCATCATTCCTCAGCTTGAAGTCTACCATAGAGTTGTGTTTCAGAACAACTTGGTGCTACAGACCTAACTACCCACCCACCCATCCACTCACCCAATAAATTTCGGCTTCTACAGTGGTCGTGGCAAGTGTCTCAAGACGACCACGTCAACAGTAGGACGAGTGTCTCATGGCGACTACACCAATTCCGTTGAGACTGAGCTGAAACCGCTCAAAGGACGTCACCGAGACCTTTTGAGGCGCCGAATCCCTCAATGAGGGACATACTCTGGCTATAAGTTAGCGTAGGCATCAAACAGGAGCTTGACGTCATGATCTCCGATAGGAATCCCGGATACTAAACTAGAGCCAAACACGTCGTGCTGGACTTAGGCATCGAAAGGTTTTCCTGGGAAAGTGGCAGCACGATCAACGCTGTCGTCGGTGTTTCCTTCAGCACCACTCACTACTGTCAATGCGAAGTGTCTCATCCAGGTTAGAAACTGCCACGATGATGCGTGATCATCGATCGACTGGTGTAAGCCTAGACCCCTACTTGCGTATCTAGGAAATTGGCTCATGTATCTACGATTGCGTGCAAGCTCGGGGTCGTGCTTTCAAGCCGGTGCTTTTTGTACCTCGCAGCGTACAGTTGCGTGGACAAAATTGAACTACGAGTTTCTTGCCGAGGCGACGACCTTCGACGACAACGTCGATCGATCAATCGAAGCGATCGGTTGTCGACTTGACGGCTTGCGACAGCGTTCAGCTCTTTTACATTCGCCACGTGCTGATCGTGTCAGCGAAATTCGTGGCGTCCCATCCGACGATCGAAACGAAGGACGTGACGATTGACTTCACCACGTGCTTGGAAGTAAGGACGAAGAAATACCGGACGGGCAAGTTCGGGCCTGTGCACAGGTCAAAGACGTGTGGGAGGAGCTCAATCAACAGTAAATCAACGAACGGGGTTGTTGTCTAGTAGATCTTCTTCCTTCCGTCCAGCTCTTTTGTCTCGGGCGATATGATACAAAACGCTACAGAAACAATGTCCGTCCAGTCGAAAAAAGGAACATGTAGAAGCAGAAACAGCAGACGAAGAAAAGGACGCCAACCGACCGCACAAATGTCTGCAACAGCAGCAGCCGCTTTTTGTTTTTTGCATGCGTGGGGTAGTAGTCGCTCGGCCGCCGGTGCTGTGCTTTCTCCCGCACTACTGGCATACAAGCGCCAAGTCGTGGTTTTTCTTTGGCTGAGAAAAATCAGACGACCATCAACGTGAGTGGTGCAAAGTGCAGACAACTGGACGCTCAGTCGCTCACTTTTCGTTTTGCCTCCAACCTCTCGCAATTCAGTCGACGAACTCCAAAACCCAATGCCACCCTTAAGTGCCTCTCTAAAAACCGCAAATAGCCACAATAGGGGATGGACCCCCGAGTTTAAACGCATCCGTTTGAGTCCACCCAGTCTCCCACCATACACCACTACGTCTAGAACTAGCTTTACTACCACAACCACTTCCAATCCAACAACGTCCTTGTTACTGCCGGTCTTGCCACCGCTCAAGAAATTCACGAGACCTCATCCTCGAGCATCCGCTGTCGCTGTCGCCGTGACGGCGGAGCTCCGACGCAAGTACTTGGACGACATTTCGATGGTCGTGCAAGAGCTCAAGGCCGTGCTCATGTACGGCCCCGGGTCCGCCTGCCCCGACGCGCCCGTGTCGCCTTCAGTCGTGCTGAAGCTCGTGCGCACGGTGCAGACGCTCGAGAAGCTCCGGGCGCTGCTACTCATGAACCCCGCGAGGCTGCGGCGCGTGTCGCTGACGCAACTCGAGATTGTCGAGCAGCAGATTAAGATGAACCTGCTCCCGCTTGCGACGCTGTTCCGCAGCTTTGACAAGGAGATTACGCAGCAGAAGCAGCAGCAGGTCCAAGGTGGCGATCGGAGTCGAGACCACGTAGTGATCAAGGTGGAAACAGACTGGCAGGACGTGAAAGAAGACGTCAAGTCGCCACGGTCACCATCGGGAGTGACCGTGGTGCCAGTGCCGCGACAGGACTGGCGGTTCCTGTCCATGATCCTGAGTCTGCAGCTGTAAAAAACCGCTGAAGGGAGACTTTGCGGTTTGAGGATGAGGATGAGAGACGTCTGGATGAGGCCACCTAGTCTCTTTCTTCTTTTTTTGAAACAACCTAAGTTATTTGATGGGATCAAGTTTTCGTGGTGGTGGACGGACGGGCTTTTGCAGCTTGACCTCTACCTATACTTTTATCCAAGAGGTCATAGACGACCGACAAGAGGGGCAGCTTTTTCGGGGAACTAGAGTCCATGGGTCGAGTTTACACGGTACAGGTTCAACGTCGTGTTAACGGTGTTCGAGCTGTTCCAGTCCCGAATAACTGCACGGGAACGGAGATCAGCTTGTCGAATGGGTTCCGGCACGCGATACTGGGAGCAAGCTTGAGCAATTGCGATGCTCGTATCGAGAGACATTAGATGTCCGATCGACACGTAAACGGGATTCGTGACGGCAGTTGTGCTGCATAGTGCAGCTCCCCAAACCTGTAGATCATCAAGCAGACCAGACGTCGTGGAAACACCGAGGCGCAATTGGGATGAGATCCTCGTACCTGCTCGTCTCATTGATATATAGAATAGAGCGACTTTACCTTTCCAGACTTGCCTCTGAGCTTCACCACCTCGCGCTTCTCTTCTTCTCGAGCTTTATCCATCAGGTTTTTCACAACGGATTTCGTCAGACCATCCACGTTGAGGAATGTCTTGCCAACTCCGATGGTGGAGATGCCTTCGAGCACACCAAAGTGGGAGGCGAGACCAAAGCCCTGGGGATGCAAAACTCCGTTGCCGTCCACTAATGTCACGTCAGGCAGCAGGTCTATAGCACGGAAAGTCAACGTTAACCACCTTAAACTGGGTCTACCTTCACGATGTTTTTTACCCACCTGGACAGCGACAACGGAGATCGTTGTAGAGCTTTCGCAGAGCTGGCACTTCTCGGAATGCCAAGAACCCGGGAATGTATGGAGCGGGCAGCGAGACGTAGGTGAAAGCTTCATACAGAACCGTTTGAGATGGATAGTCCAGCACGACGAGAGAGGCACATGCGTGCTCGTCCGAGTCTTTCAAAAAACTGATGTCGACTCCAGCAACTCGTCGTAGAACGGGGTTGTTGACCTTGTTGGCTGCAAGAGGGTGCAGCTGCCACTGGATTGCGTCCACCTCGACTAGCTGCTGCTTGAGTTCTTCTTGTTCTTCTGTGTCACATCATCATGATAAACAGCAAGACGTGAGTAGGTGCAAGGCAGACTATTAATTGAACAACGCAGGGGGCGAAGCACTTTTCCACTGCTCCTGTGTCTTGGCGGTCGTCATGCTGGGCACAATTTGTATCAGGTCCTTTTCGGGTTGGCAGCGACTAAACGACTGCTGAATTCCTGCAAACAACAGCTGCTGTGAAATCGACCACGCGGCACAAATCCATAGGCGAGATTCGGAGCAAAAACGGATTGGATCAGCAAACCAAGCACGTTTGTTCTTGTTTTCGACTCCTACTCGACAGCCGTGACCTCGTCTTCGGGCAGCAGTTTCTTCACGAGCTCCTTCTGCTCAATCGAGAGCTTTGCTGGAAAGCGGATCTCGTGGCGGACATGCAGGTTGCCAAGCTGAGAAGGGTAGTTGTGCACGGGCATACCCTCATTCTGCACCACGCGGACCTCGAACGGCGTCGTAACCTGCGAGTTACTCAGCACCACTGTGCGATCGTCCAAGTGCTGGATCGGCTGCTTGTAACCCAACAGCGCCTCTTCCAACGAGATCGCTAGATCCAAGTGGAGGTCGTCACCCGCTCGACTATAACCAGAAGATCATGTCAAACCACACCAAAGCACCGTCAATTAATTGCTATCCTCACAAAAGCATACAAGACACATCAACAACCAAGCATTGACGTACCGAAATCGATCGTGCGGCAGCTGGTACAACCGGAAGATAACGTCCCCCGGCACCATCCCAGGATGCTGCTCACTTTCTCGCTCAAAGACGATCTGATGCGTCGACGGCATGCCTCGCTCGACTTCAGCCGTCAGCACCTTGTCTTCTTCCACGACTTTGTGGCCATGACAGAACGGACACGCCGCCTTGAACGTCTTGCCCCGTCCGCCGCATTTCGGACACGGCTGCTGCATTTGCACGGTAAAGCCGGGCCCCACCTGCTGCTCCACAATGACGTGGCCTTTGCCTCTGCATTTCTTGCACGGACTGGTCTTGCCCCCTTTCGCTCCTGTGCCTCGACATTTGCGACAAATGACGTTGCGGGAAAACTGCGCTTGCTTCTGAGCGCCATTGTAGAGCTCTTCGAGCGTCACGGGCATGTCCACAGCTGCATCCGGACCTCGTTGTTGGCCGCCCCCACCGCCAAAAAAACCATCGAAAGGACTGGACGGACGACCTGCTGACTGCTCGTCCCGCTTGAGGCCTTCAGTCCCTTCGAGGTCGTAGACTTGGCGTTTCTGCGGGTCCGACAGCACTTCGTAGGCACGAGAAATAGCATGAAATCGACTTTCCACGTCCTTGTCCCCTTTGTACTTGTCCGGGTGGTACTTGAGACTCAATTTGCGGTATGCCTTCTTAATCTCGACTTCCGAAGCTTCCATGGTAAGTCCCAGTGCTGCCGTAAGTAAAATAAGAAAAAATATCCATATTCAGGTAAGTATCTATGAACGTGCTAAACCCCCGACGTGGCTAGGAAAAGCGTACTCTCGTAAAAGTCGACGTCTTGACTTTCGAGCTGTTCGTGGTTGTGATGGCCCCCGCCAAAGTTGCCGAAATTAAACGCCTGAACGTCATGCAGAACAAGAGCAAGTAGCGACAGCACCAGAAAAAGCAGGACAGAGATCCGTTGTTTTTCCAAAGCCATGAGGTCAATTGATTGAGTCCCAGTAATGAAGCAAGTGCCAGCAGCTCCGATTTCGTGATGGCCACGTGGAGTTTGTAGGATGGACTGGTTGGAAGTCTCGGACATGCGTTATCATAGGTTCGAACCTACAAACCCACAACGGACAATGGATATAATACGATTAAATGTCGCTTCAGGTCGAATATAAAACGAGGTTGAACAACTCACTACACCGATGACCGTAATTTAGTGCGGACTATACTATTTATCAGCCACCTATTCTTAAGTCGCTCACAGGTGTTAGTGCGGACCACACTATTGATGAATCCGCACTAATTATGGGCTTGGAGATTTAGTATGGACCGCACAATTTTTGAATGCGGAGAATTAGTGCGGATTCATAATAACCGAAACAGCGCAGTATGTAATTACGTATTTGGCTACACGATTCAAAGCCCACTTGGAACGGGAGTGCCATCGTTGTGGATGCGATATTTGCCAATAATTTGTTACAATTCCGAGGTCAATTGCGATTCGTGCCATCGACCACTGACATCAAGTGCCATGCCACAACGAATCATAGACTAACGAGCGTATGTCAAGCCGCAACTGTCGCGCATCCCGTTCACCGCGCGTACGGCTGGCGGCGAGTTCGAAGAAGAAGCGTCTGCCCGGGTTCTTCAGCTTACCCGACCAAGATCCATTTTTACGCACGATGTCTGACCAGTCGCCTTTTATAATTATGCGCATCTTCTCGACCTCCCACAATCGGCTTCATTCGTCCTTGATTTGTGAGATGACGAAAGAGTCAGCAGGCTAAACAAGATCGGTCTCACAGGGTGGAAAATAGCGTAGTTCAGTGTTGGTATTCAAGAGAACATCACGTAATTCTGGACTGTCATTATGGCCGGCACAATTGTCCACATATATGATAGTCCTTCGTCCAGCACTATCTCCCTTGAATGCGCGTGACTCGCCATACCATTGAGGAAATACCTATGATTGTGTAAGAAATAAAATAAATAGGGAGTAGTACTATAGATAATTCATGATGCATGAGACACCAACCTTTTTATCATTCTATCCTTTAGGCCCAGATTGGTATAAAGCACCAGGGACATCGTCTGGAAGACCATTTATAGGGTATGATCGGTTTGGATTCTGGAAGATCATCATGGGTGCACCAATTCGCGCACGCGAACAGCCCGTGATGTAGACCATCATGGTCATCCCGATACCACCCGACACAACATCGGCGTATTTAACCTCTGTATCACCACGAAAACCAAGTGTACGACCGTTGTCGCGGTTGATCACGAAATGAGTTCGTCCATATTACAATGCAGGTCCTCGTTCAGGTCTCCTGACTCGAAACCCCGGCGTAACTCGCCCATATGGTACGCAACCGTTTTCTCGATATGGTCCTGCTTCGCGGGGATGACCATAAGTTTCCCGGTCTGTGCCCGATGGACTATGTCATGAACCTTCTATTGCAGCAAACAAAGTCAATCAGTAAACGTTATGTGTGTTCAAGTGTAAATATACTATATACCATGAGCTGCTGAACCCATGGTGTCTTGATTTTGTCGACGATAGGTTTATCGTCGAATGGATCAATGAAGTTGGGATTGTATAATGGCGCATCGTTCATGACAGTGCGAGCAAATTGACCGATTAGGGCTGGAAAGAACTTCACTCCAGCGGCCTTAAGCCGCATGAATTCGGACAGTAGCTCGACGTACAGGTAGGATACCCATTCAGAATGGCGCCGTCCTCTGCCAGCAACAGCCTTAAGGTTGACCCTCTTTCGAACTGATGGCACAACTGCTGATATCGACTTTGGATTTGTACCGCCATATTCACCAACTTTATCGCGCATCTTCCACCACCTTGTGGCTTTGGTATGATTGGCCTGCATACAGTCAATGTCAATAACATTGTTTCTAAAAGCTCATTTCAGCATACCTTGTAGTTTCCGCGGAACTCTGAGGTAAATTTGGCGATCGCTCTAAGGATCAAGCCTTGTTCATCATTCTGGTCTGCATCAGTTATCATCCAATTAATCACAGTGAGCCGCGACGTTATCGATACAACCTGTTGAAGCTTGCGCTTGCGCTTGTTGACGAGTTGATCATCATGATCGTGATTCTCATCTTCAATTTTCTCTTCTCCCTCTCCTACATCTTCGTTGTCATCAAGTTTCTCGTTATCGACATCGCCTGCTGGGACATTAGCGCCGGAAGTACGTGCAAAAGCAGCGATAATCGGCGATGGAGAGCTCAACGCCTCGACACTGGTTAAAACCACCATAAAAGCACTAACACGGTCAAAATTAGAATGAGAATGACGTCATTTTACTGTACAGTATATTAGCTACGAATTTTGTAAAGTCCGTGCGGAGTCCGCACTATTTCTCAACCTCCCAATTCACGACTCTCTCAGTCCATATATTGATGTAGACCGCACTAATTCTGAACCCGCGCTAATTCTCAGTCCACACTGATTACAGTCATCAGTGTACTCACTATCTTCCTACAGGACGATACACCACCGGTCAAAGAATCGCGATTTCTCGTCTCGCTGTCCATGGACATTGACGCGATCGAATTTCGTGAGCACTTTACTGCCAGTAGGTCTCCCTTCGAGACGTTTTGCAGCGGGAAATAGACGCACGAGGTGACGTATATCGTGGTCCGATAGATACGGGTCCAAATACCAGTCGCGCGTTTTCACGCGATCGTCGTTCGAGATGCCAGGCTTGGTAGTCGTGTCAGCACTCTTGCAGTGACTAAAGTTTAGTGCAGACACAACTAGCTTTAGTGCGTTGTGTATGAATACGGAATCACCGCTTTCGACAAACACGGAATCAGGTACTGCAGCAAAAACAAATACGTTGGAATGAGTCCGCTAGAGTGTCAGAAATGCCACCAATATCCAATGATTCCACGTACATTTCCATGCGACAACGGTGGAGCTCTTTA
>JH597858.1:156812-204791 GCA_000173235.2 Hyaloperonospora arabidopsidis Emoy2
TCGTAATTAGCTCCCTGACTTTCCTTTGCTCGCGCTTCAAACTCCGTATACTACCACAATCCAGTGCATAATTCAGCATTCTACCAGGGCAAAATAAAAACAGCTTGCACCATTAAACCCCGACCCCTCTCAATTGAAAACCGGGCCAGATTACTCCGCACCGACCCGCGGTTCTCAACGAAATTCCAGATCCGAACTTCTGTTAATACACAGCATCAGTACTTGCATCAACTATCAGTTAACCAACTATAACCATCACTCACGTTTGGCTAAAACTCTGCTCGTGACCAGGAAACACGCACTTGTGCATCTTCAGCAATTGCACGAGTTCACGGACTTGATCATCGGCTCTGGTATCATCTACCGTGGAAATACTGCACGAGCAAAGTGTCACTAATAAGCAAACAAAAAGCACCAGTTTTGGTCCATTGTTTTCAATGTATCGAAAAAACGCACCAGACTCCGTCTGCCTGAGTCCCAAAACTCTTGAAATCGTTCGCTCTGCTCGCTTCGAAACAGTCCAAAACGCGTTTGGCTACCTCGTCTTTATGGAAGTAAAACTTGGTACAGACTTCACGCCATTGCGGTTGATACGATGTTCGGATACTCTCTATGCTGTCACATTGGCATTCTAAAGCAGAGACGCGTAGAATGAGCCTTTGGGGCCACTATTATACGTGGCCAGAGTCTACTTGACGTACCATTAGCGTCCATATTGGACTGATCAAAAATGTGGGATCGATATCTGCCAATTGGATTCTTGTGGGGTATTCTCGTGTTGTTACTGCTTGATGAAAACGAAACATCAGCTTATTTCACCCGCTATAAATATAGTACCACGTATATAGACGGTTTTATGCAGGTACCGTATTCATTTCGGATGTTATACGGTCGTGGAAAATATTAATGTACGACCATCTTCCAATTTTCCATCATTCGGACAGTCAGTGGGTACAAAAAGTGGCAAATGTCGAGTCCACCACGTCGTGAACGTCTGGCAGAGCTGAAGCCAACGGGTGAAGTGTTTGTGAACGGACTGTCGTCTAGTTACGACGACGAGTTTCCGAACTCCGAGCGCTTGATGGAATTAATGACCCGCGAAGACTTCTCGAAGGCCCTAAGTTCCATCAACGACGCTCTGATTGACCACTGGCCGTGCTTGCCTTGCAAAGGGTTCAGCTACGGCTGTTGCATCTGCACACTGGGGCTATCGCTTTATTGTGCTGCATCACAAGTTCGGGAGGCGGAGAGTCGTTTGCAGCTTCAATTAAGACGTTTAAATGACCAAAAGAAGTTTAAGGAAAAAGGAATTCAGTGGCGTCTGGCGAGAACGTGGTGGTGGCATTCGTCATTCGTGGAGATATATATTGACCCAGGGGTTCGTGCGGAACACGACAGCACCGGTGACGAGGAATGTGCCACACGAGAATGAGACGAGGTGATTTTCGACGAAGTGATAAGCTACTGAAGGGGGTGGAGATGAAGGAGTCATGGGGGATGTGAGCATATTGAATTTGATCGCTGAGCTTTTTGTGGTATCAAGTATGTATACGTGTGGCGGAGGAATAGGCTATGTTACTTTTTTGGACTAAGCTTATGTTGCTTTATTTATAGCGTGAGAAAATTATTCATGAATAGATGTATCGTGATAACGTGGAGCTTCTGCTGCATAACGATATCAACTGTGGGTGTGACAAAGTTGACCGACGAAGACTTTATCATCGGCTTCACCAGCAAGACGATAAATCGCTGTTATTATCGACACGAAGGCTGTCTGAGGCATGAATGTATCATACGTTGTTCACAATATAGTGACTTAAAAGTGCACACAATGATGATGATAAGGTGAGATACATTGAGATACTTCTGGCAATCTCTAATGCCCATAATGTTGATACTACGAAGTACCGCTACGTTAATAAAAGATACTGGAAGCCAGTAGCAGACAACGAGTGTTCGTCACTACTGCGTTGGCCATGCGAAAAGCAAGTGCGGTGCACTTGCTTCGCTTACTAGGTCGCTAGTTGCTGGGACCATCTACTCTGACGCCAGGCTTGTGGAGATCCACTCCTGAACGTCGTTGTCGAGGTATTGCGCAATATCGTCGAGGATAGCTCATTTGTCGACTAACGCTGTCTGCACCGGTCGCTTAAAGTCGATTGCGATGTTGGCGGCTCTATCCGCCTCTTGTTATGCTCCTTGTAATGATACGTACAGCTCAGAACGCCAAGACCGTCTGCGCTGCCCCAGGCGGTAGAAGTGCACATGAGTAGACGAGACTTATTCTCACTTTTGGTGCTTCATAGTGATCGGTTGAAAGAGTAAGCTGATAGTGCCAACTTTATGTCCAAAGAAGCGATCAAGTGGATCGTGACCTAAAACGGTGACGCTGGTAAAACTTTACTGAAACACTCGAGCAGTTTGAGATGTTCTGTCACGACATGGGTCAGGTCGAAGTTTAGGCCTTGAATCGATCGGCTTTGGATTTGGCAAATAACGTTACTAGCTCCCTGTATTTCTAACTAACTTTGCATTACCTCTCCATCTGTAAGTAGGTCATTTAATCCGTGAGTCAGTTAGTTTACACACATATTCGTAGTTCTATGTGTGCCTGAAGCCAGGTCGGCAAGTAGCAACATTGCGGACTGTGATCGGACAGAACTTGTTAGTGTAAAGTCCAATTACTGCACAAATTCAGCAGTTATGCGCAGCTAAAATCACTGTCATACAGTCGTTTCTGCTGACTTCATGATTCATTCGCATTATAACATTTCGTAGAACAATCTCTCAACGTTTCTGTAGACTGTTGTAACTCGTTGTGCAAAACGTTTCTGCAGACTGTTGGAACTCGTTGTGCAAAACGTTTCTGCAGACTGTTGGAACTCGTTGTGCAAAATTATCGCTTCTCGTACGCTGTTTGGCTACGCAATCCTCAGATAAGTTCTACGGTCGTTTTCATGTCGATTAAAAGGGTGGCATTTTTAATGTATATTTTGTTGGTATTCTGTTACTTTGATTGTCGATACAGACCAAAGTGATCTCAGGGGATTCTCTGGACGCAATAGGTGGATAGATTGTATCCCGGAAACTTCATCGCTTCGGCTCTGGATATACACATATATACGCCCATTTAAGCGCCAAGCTGGAGTTGACTTTCGAACGTTTGTCGAGAAATAGACGACTCCAGACCTGCCATAAAAGCTTCGCAAAAAAACGACGATAATTCACCTTAGTCGGAAACCACCGAAAGTGCGACGATCAACTACAGCAGGTCTATAATTAATTTTGCGTTGTGATGCAAGAAAATAAATCGATCAAGTATAAAGGTTCAGGGTACGAGTCTAGCCGTTTGAAAGTGGTGGTTCTTCTGCGCACGACAAGATGCACACCTGATCACGTCCGCCCCATCGTAGCCTACACCAATTTTGCTTCGCTAACTGCCACTAAATAGTCTGAAGCTGTGCCGCTTTACACGACGCGCAGTTTTTTGTGTTGGCATAGCGAATTGTAAGGGTTCCTCCCTCTATAAGTTGTCCTCCGAAGTTGTATCTTCCGGTAAGTTATTCAATTCGGCGACTTTCGACCTCGTTCTGTCCCATAAGTTGTATGGTAAAGCCACAACGAGCAATATGACTATGTAGATGGAGATATTCATATAGATCGTTACAGAATCACAGGATGCGCACAAAACGCTATCGTCATTGGTTATACGTTATGTTGAGTAGGAGACATTCTTTTGACCACAAGTCAAGGGTGGATATGATGCTGCGTGTCTTGCTCTGGTAAAGTTGAAACTCGCGCAACACTCTACAAGCAACCCAGTGTGTTTCCTTGGATCCATCGAGCAGGGAGCAGGTATCATGCAGAGAGTCGTATTTTTCTGTCCTAGTGGTCATTTCTACAACATGCACCACTTTATTAGACCTCTACCGGTTCTTTCGTCGTCATCTTCCTCTTGAGCCTCCTTCAGAACATCGTCGTCAGTCAGCTCCGGCTGATCTCTCATATCCTCTTCGATGTAATTAAGAAGCTCCAAAAGTGACATGATATTTCTAACACGAAGCTGTTTTGTAGCTTACCATACAGCTTTGCTGCAAGAACTCTCCGCTACCTCAATAATTCGAAATATCTTGGTTCATCACCATATCCATAACAATTGGAGACACAGCAGGCTGCGCAAACAGTCCCGTTTATCGTCTATGTCACTATCGATCACTCTTTACAGATGGCGAGGCGGTAGCGCCGCCTGAATGCTGCGATGAGGCCGACACCCAATGGCTAGATCTTGGCCGTCCTTTTGGTAAGAGAGGCTGAACCTTGAAAGTGCAAGCTGCAGGTCATCCGGGAAATACGACGGGGTATTCGAGTAAAAAAGGAGGCACTACCCATTCGCCGCATAGATACAGCTCCCATACAATCCGAACCACATGTAAAATTGTACAGACGTTTCTTAAATCTGTAAGCATGTGTCAAATCCAGCGAGAAGCCTAGTTCTTGTACTCACATTATTCTGAATAGCAGTGACATCGGATTCCTTACTGTCTCGCTCTAGTGGGTTTGTTTAGGTGGCGATGTTCCTGCTTTATTAACGGTCCCTACATGATTAGTTGAACTGATTTGCCGTATGGATTTCCCAAGATTAATCATCGAGTTTTTCGCCTCCGCGAGGTTACCGAATCTTAGTCCACAGAATCCATGACCAATCGGACGAAACTTTGCAAACGAGAAATTTGAAGCAACACCTCCGAATAGAAATGCATACATCTTAAGAGAATTTGTACAAATGCTAACAGGGAATTTAAAAAAACGTACCACGGTAATTAGATAACAAAAACAAAGGACTCAACTAGGAGGACCTCCCCTTCCCCGAGTATATACCTTTTTCATTAAAATATATAAATATATCCTGAAATATCCGTGCTCCTCTAAAATCACTTCGAGGATGTACGTGGAAACATACGGAGCTAATCATAGCCAAACATAGTGCAAAGCCAACCTACAAAACTCTCCTCGCCCTACACCACCTCACCTCTCCTGAGCACATATTATTGAATGAAATTACATGTATAGTGATCTCGCCCAAATTCAGCTTAAACTTCTTCTTAACCGCTTCCTGATGTTGTAACCCATATACACACACGGCTTGAAGGACCTGTAAATTGTGTTGTGTGAAGCAAAGGGTGGATGGCGGTGGAGTAGAGACAAGACAACAATATACGTCATGCACATTTGTCAAAGCACTTTTCATGCTATAAACTGACGATTTATTCATGTGGTATGTACGACTTACATCTTTACGGTTTTCATATGCTGATTAGTTACTCGATCTACCATAATAGGCACTGTCTATAAGGAGGTGTAGGATCCAGATACTGCAAATACGCACATGATCGTGCCCAAGGCTACGCCACTTAGAGTAGACGTCAAAATCATCGAATGGGATGGAGACACAGTGCTAAAATTGTGACTTGCATGAAATGTGGAAACAAGCATTTCGACCATCATTTCTCACTGATGCAATAGGTAAGCACAAAACTTTCACCCGCACTAATTAAATGTCTTCTCAGTTACCTCCAACGCTGATTACTTGAATTGCTGGATGGACCTCTCAAGTGTAGATAGAAATCCAAATTCTGAATTTAGGTGACTTTGAAAGCAGGCTGTAAAACAAGAGCGGCCTGCGGAGAGAGCCAAAAATCCATCAATCATGCAGTCGTTAAGATACGCAAACGACACAATATACTGCCGACTTACCAGTAAAATAAGTTTTTTATGAAATTATGGTACTATTCTAGGAACATATGAATGCCATTTTTGAAGAACAAACATATTTTTTTTGAACGTGGTTGTCCACGCAGTTCCAGATATCGAAGTGGCCGTAATGGATTCTCAACGCTAGCGCCAGCAGCACTATCGGACGTTGGCATACCTTCTGGAAACCTGTTTTGCTGCTGAACACAGTACCCTGGATACATGTTAGGTGGACACGACCACTTAAGGTGTCCCGTTGTGATTATGTCGATGCTATTACTCCACTTCTCTTAAGGTCTTAATAATACACAATGATAGGGATGCTTTACGGGGGCACGAGGAATAAAGTGCAAATTTTAAATTTAAGTTAGGTTAAGGGGGTGTCCAACCAATACATGAAGGTATCGCCTTGTTATTTTAACAATAAATATTACAAAGGAATCGGGTATATATCACTCATCCAAACGTTAACTATCGCTAACCCGGCGCTTCAATGACAAAAACAGGTATTTGATTATTCGAACGAAACGAATGAACAATATACTATGTAAGCCCCCATCTAATAGCTACACTACATGCGCAAATGTTTAAGAACATTTCATAGACACATAAGTAAATATAGCCGATAGATGGTTTATCTTATGGATCATGACAACCTGTGAGAAGTGGCAGCTGCCATTACTAAGGCTGCCCAGAAGATGGAGCTGGTGAGCGGTCATTATGAAACATGTCTACTCCTTGGCCCAAATGTTGCGAGGCACTGGCCTGTCAGTATAGAAAGATGATTGTTGCACTTGTTGCAAAGAGGTAGAAGTAAAAGTGAAATATATTAGTGTTAACTACTCTTGCTCTTGTATGTCAACACTACAACATGTATTTTCAACGGCACTGCAATTTAACCAGGTCAAGTAGTTAACTTGCAGTGCCGTTAAAAATACACGGGTAACCGTCTCCCCCCGTCCCATGTGTCATCTCATCACATGGTGCCCGTCTCTCCCAATCCCATCTGTCATCTTGTCACGTGTCGTCCGTACCTTCTTACCCCATCTTTCAAGGTGTCAACAACAGTAGATCAGGTGAGGTCGAAACTTACCTGTAACGGGTTTGGTAGTCGAGCCTTGAAACCTTGACTACATGACAGAACCGATACCTGCTAACACTCCTCCTCAACATCACCCTGAATGGCTATCAACTTTAACATTCCGCGCAAGTCCATAATCTTCGGTGCCGGTAGTGCCTTCGTCAACAGATCCGCAATCATGTCTCCAGACTTAACGTAACATGGACGTTTCGACCTTGGATTGAGCGTAGTGACATATAACTTGAAATGAATGTCAACGTGTTTCGAGCTTGTGGTGCTCTTCTCGTTTTACGATTGCTTGATCGCTGCTTGATTATCCATCCATATAGGCATTGACTCAACGATCTTCATGTCCAGCTCGCCGAACAATTCCTTCAATCCGAGTAGCTCGCGTGCATCCTGCAAGGCTGTGATGAGCTCCGCCTCCATGGTACTCAGCGAGACACCGGTCCGCTTCTTACACGACCATGACACCACTGAGCCGCCAATCATTATCACGCATCCTGATACCGACTTTCGGTCCGACTTGTTTGCAGCAAAGTCCGCGTAATTTCAGCTTTCAATCTTGATCGGGTCCGTTGTATTGTTTGCACTACTAACGCACAGCTTCAAAGACTTCGTCTCCTTCAAATACCTCGCAATACGCTTGCCCATCTTCCAATTCTTCAATGTCGGTCGGTGCGTATGTCTTGTTGCACGCTGCACTGCAAAACAGATGTCGGGTCAAGTGCAACGTGCAATCCAGAGTAGGCTTCCAACGAGGGACTGAAATGCCTTGACGCTTGCATGTTCGGTTCCGGCTGTCGCATCCAAAATTTCTTCATCGTGGTTGTCCACGTCATTACACTCTTCGCCAATCGGTGTCCGAACCCCGTTTTCCATCTCCAAATCGTGATCCTTCAATATCGTGTTGATAGTCATCTCTTGATTCAGCACATACCCACATTCATCGTTCAGTAGTATGCGAAGGCCCAGGAACTTGTTTACAACGCCCAAATCCTTGATCTCGAGGGACGCCATATTCTTGAAAAAAACGTTCGACCACTTCATTTGAGGTCCCAGTGACCAGCAAGTCGTCGACATAGACACCCACGATTGTGATATTGCTGTCAATATCTTTTATGTACAAACACATGTCAGTTGTGCATTGCTTGAATTCCAACTCAGACAACTTCGAGTGTAACAGCTTGCTCCACAACCGGCGGACTGTTTTAAACCATATAGCGACTTCCTCAACAATAGAGCAAAATATTTCGTATCCTTAACCCCATGTTGTTCCAAAGTGTCGTCTTGAATCTTCATACCGCTTGGTATCCGCATGCATATGTCGAGGTCTTTTTCCTTTTCGGCCTTGACGTATGAGTTGGGAACGTCTCCGTGACGTGCCAGTACCTTCCAGCACCGTGAGAGTACCAAAATTACCTTCACGGTACCAATTTCCATAACTGCAGCGAAATTCAGTGTATAGCCAATTCCAAACAGTTGTTCATTGCCACATTCAACGAGTCTTTCCTTGTATCTCTCCACATTTCCATCAGCGTCAATCTCCGTCTTGAACACCCACTTATTGTGTAGCACGTGCGATCCAACAGGTGGGACAACTACCACCCACACACCATTTGCTTCCAACGCTTTCAGTTCTTCGTCGATAGCCATAACCCACTTGCCTTTGCATGAGATTTTCATCGTCTTGCCATAATTTCTGGGGTCTGGCTCGCTGATGGCGTTTATCACATCATGAACTTCAACGATGTCCGATTCATCACTTGTGTCGTGCATGGTGCTCTTTCTTGATCTTGTCATGTGCCGTTCACATGTCCACTCAGACAACCGACCCTTTGCTGGACACTTGCCACATTTATGCCCGAGCATCTCCTAATCTTCAGTACCGATCAGGTCGGTTACCCCGCCGCTGTCTTAAGTGTTGACTCACTGTTTTGAACATGCTGGTGTGGTGAAATGGTCGGAAGAAATCCTGACCAATCGCATCTTTTCACATCATGGTACATGTGGGACCGGTCACGCCAGCCTTGGGACTGACCGCTAGAAATCTTCAACGGTACGGTGGAAAATGGACAGGTCATCAGTCGCGGTCACAGACGGTTACTAGCGGTTATGGTCACGGTTGACGACCAGCGGTCATGGTCACGGTTAACGACCAGCGGTTATGGTCACTATGGATGACCAACGGTTATGTTAGCAGTTGAGTCGGGTCACTTCGAGCACAGGGAAGGGGTAGCAGGGGGCGAACGACGCAACAGAAACTGAGATATAGAGAAGTATAAGTGTAGTTCTAGCTCCTAATAGATTAATAACGAACAAAAGACACGTGTCAGCATCCCTCCGGGCTGGAATACTAGTGGCCACCCGACGTTCGAGGTTTACTGCTCACGTGTTTGTTTAAGGTTTTCCCCTAGATTGGTTGGTCAGGGACAAGATACTCATTCAAGCTAGCCCGCGATCGGACGCGGCAAGCATATAAAGGCAAGGTCTTCAGACGGATCAAGTGATCAGAAGAACAAGATGATCAAGTGGTCAGAAGAACAAGGGGATCAAGTATCCACATTTGGGCAAGGCGACCTCAAGGAAGGTCAGGGCGACTCTGGGAGAGCGCCACAAGTAATTATTGGTCGTGTGAAGAATTCCCACACGACCACACCCCACCTATCCCCAACTCGGTTAAGACAGATAGAAGAGTGCAACCCGCTCGCCGACGGGTACACAAGGTGAGAAGGAACAATACAATACAAACGGTCCGGAGTACCCCCCCGTTTGACGGTCGTCCGGGCGCAAGTGGAGAGTTGGGATCGCTTCGCAAAATGAGCGAATCCCACTCCACCACACTGGGTCATCACCACAACACGTTCCTTCGGAAGGTATACACAATATCCTTCATTTGATCGTTCTTTCCGATGATGATGGTTTCCTTCCCGCGCATGCCTAGAGACTTGTTTTGGGTATGTAGATGAACCGTAAATGTGGAGACAAAAACCACAATGTCACTAAGCACTGGTTGTTTCTTGGTCAGCATCGCGATAGGGGATTTACTACCCTCATTTGCCTTGGTGGGGCTCGTATTCAGGATGTAAGCCGCATACTCGGCAGCATCACCCCAAAACGTCAAGGATAGTCCACTTGCGAACACCATGCTCCTCACCATGTTCATGATGGTGCGATGTATCCTTTCAACTTTGCCATTGCTGGCCTGGCTATCTCGTTCGCTAATTTGGCGGGTAATACCAGTTTCTTTACAAGACGCATCCAGAGGTTTGTATTCACCCCCACCGTCTGTACGCAGTACGTGTATACAGCAATTAAAATTTTCGTTCAAAAGCCACCTAGAAGTGCTTGAAATTCATCGCTGCAACATCCTTTGTCTTTGCTAGAAACACCCGGTGATAATTTGATCGGTGATCAACAAAATTGATCAGGTGCCGATTGCCGAGCCGATCCCGGGGAGTCATGAAACCTTTGAGATTGGAACATATGACTCCACCGATCAGGTCGATGGGTGGATTCAACCCACTGTCCTTGCGAGACTATATCCTCTTGGTCTGCTTGCCCTGTGCAGAGGCCAAGCAGTTGGTACGCTTGGTATCAGTGAGTCTGATACCAGAGGCAGGGTCGCGGACTATCTTGATGATCGAATCATAACATAGATGGCCCAAGCGACGATGGAAATGCGACAGGCTGCCACGTTGAATGCCCACATTGCTTCCATGTCCCGCATCAGTGAGGGCCATGATGACTGACTCTTGTAGTAATTCAAATCCATGAATTCTTTCAAGCGAAATGTCATCGTACACGGCAACAATGAAGACATCGTTGATGCGATCGATGTCCATAACAGGCGTATCACCAGGGTGAGAAACAATGACACGCATCACTTCTCGATATTTAAGGAGCATTCGTTCTTCTCCAATTTACCATATAAAATGATGTTACGCTCTAAATTGGATGCGTATTGGACATCGAGAAGTCGGACAATTTTACAACACGAAGTGATTTGACCCGGATCACCACACTTCCTTGCTTGGTGAACTTCAGGGGCCCGCCATCGGACGCAGCCGTGGAGCACTGCTTCTGGAAGTCGACAGCGTCCTCAAGTAAGCTCAAGTCATTTACCAGGTGTTGACTTGACCCACTGTCCAAATCCAGTGGTTGACCAACTTGGATCGGTCATCGCTTATCGTCAATACAAAATCCGTATCGTTCTGGTTCTTGTCCTTCTTCGGACAGGTAGCCTTAAAAGAGGCGGCGGACAAAAGGAGGGAGTACTTCGATTGCGTGGTAAACTTGCTCATCGTATGTACCATCGGTAGAGAGGGTGTACTCTTTGTAATTTCCATAAAAACGATGTCGGTCTGGTCGGTTGATGGATTGAGACAGATCGCAGCACGGGAATCTCCACACGAAGATCCGGTCACAGGTGCGATATTTTTGAGGGATCGCCGTGGCGTAGTTCAACATTGCAGCAAAAGGGACAGCTCAATACTCTTGTCTACTGATGTGGCTATGGAGTCGCTTGATCGTCCAGAGATATACACTTCTCTGATTCGATATCGTTGCCTCGATCGACTCTGGTCTTCACCTGCATCTTTCTAAACTAAAATGTGTATATCCGCAATATTTTTCCCAGTTTCTAAACTAAAATGTGAATACCTGCAATATTTTATTGATACCGCAGCCCTTTACGGCATTCCTGTTTCCGTCTCTCAATAAAAACTCAAACTTTTTTTCGTACCCTCTATTCGACGAAGTAATATGAGGACAATGGGAAGCTTAGCTAGTGGATACGCGCACCTCCTAGGGGGTTGTTTACGTAATCTAAAGTACTTTGATATGTTTCTATGCTGGCGTCATGAAGACAATACGCCGCTTGTTACCTCATCTCGATTTGGCTGCTTCCCACCTTGCATTCAATGAGCATGTCACCGCACAGGCATTATATGTAGAGATTTCCCTGCAATTTGTTTCCTTTTTCTGATAGCAAAGGAATTACGCATGAGGACCTCACATGTGTCTTTCCATTGTAGTACTATTTCCACGCTCTTAACGATAATTGCAATCATCTTGGTTTCATTAACGCGCCAGTACCGCTTCACTGCTTCACGGACCAACGATTTTTCATGTGAGGATCCTTTCTCGTCGCTGTTGTTTTGTCAATTTACAGGCCATTCTACTGACATCACCTTGACATTAAATGAAGATGTAAGATGACATGATGCTGAATTGGTCTTATACGGACGTACCAGCGAAAGCTTCATTTTGGAATCGATTGACATATATATTGGCACGAACCCAAACATTGACAACCAAATTTGGCATTCGTGATCGTTAAGATAGGGATACTGCTTTGGTGACGATTTTGATACCATTTATCAAGATTCGATCCAGTTCCATCATCCTCTCAAGGACACCGCTCATCTCACTTCGCTCACTCTATGCTGTGCGAGCAAGGTAAGTTTTGACTGGTTCATGTGCAATGTTATCAGTGTAGGCCACGTTACGTGAATCAAAGGTGAGACACACGGACGAAGCACGGGCACAACCTTTGGATGAGGAGGGACAGACAAGCAAATGACGTTCACTTCAGTATCCTAGGACATATTTTGTTGACGTTGGTGACGTGACAAAAGTTCAAATTTGATTTCAACTACGACACTGACCGACATACTACAAATTAAAAGCAGCTATGCGACTAGGAGATGATAAGTGCGTTGGGAGGTTTGGACTATAAGGTCATCCTTATTGATGATTTTTACGTCCCTATAATTGATCTGTTCGGTTGCGCTTTTTGCACTGAATAGTGTACATGAGGTCTTGGCAGCTGTCACTATCACTATCACCAGTGTGGGTACTAGTACAGCCCAGCTCTACCAACAACCCGCACTGAATTTACTCTCTCACGTTCGGGCATGACGGACTCATGTGAGCTAGGTAGAAGGCCAGTCCATGTCAAAAAGGTACACTTGCACCCGGTAGTATATTTTTCAGCGCATAAAAAGCATATGGGCACGAGAACTTTCGCATGATGGCAACGTACGAACTGCAGTCTCTTTCTATTGCATGTACACCTGCCTTTCCGCATTCCCTTTATCTCGCATCAATTTTTAATCGCCGTCGAGCACAGCAACTGGACAATCAAAGACACCAATTGAATTCCGTAGATGGGGAAGCTTGAACATCATCAGGTATCCGCAATTGGACGACATTTTCTAGTTCTGAATAAAACCTCTCTGTAGAATGGGGGATATCAGAGAGAGAGGTGACGAAACGACAGTATCATTATCGGGAATCGACAGCTATATGTTTATTCGCCTTAAAAAATAAGCTCGTCTTTATCTCCAAATCGCTATGTTGCTCGACATGACCATACCTCATTCTAGTTATCGCCTTGGTCACTCAAATGACTGGTAAGCACCTTCTTGCTTGATATGCGTCCCTGAAGTCGTTCCTTACTCCGTTGTTTTTGTGCGACAGACACCCACGAGGTGATCGTGCTCTTCAGCAGCAGTGACGAGGCATCTTCAGGGCTACATCGGTCATCCAGGAGGAAGCTGCGCAAGAAAGCGCAACTTAAGCCTGGACATCATCCCCCACTACCTTCCTCGGGTGATGCTAGGGGCGACACTGAAGTTCGGAGGACGAGGATGAGTTCAAGTAAAAGTGAAACCAGTCAGGAGATTCAGGAGAGTAAGACAAAAGTTGAACAACCAAAGCAATTGCGCCGTCCACCGCAGCTGAAACAAGCTAAAGTTGCACCAACAACAGCTACTGGTGCTTCTACAAGATCGAGTCGTAAAGTTCGTGGAGAGACGCAGCAGATCAAGGAAGCTATGAGCTTTTACGAGCTGCAGGCTCAGGAGCAGATGATGGCGCGCTTTCAAGCGCAGAATCGTAAAAAAGCACCAGACAAGCAGAAAGAACCGAGCAGTACTTCCGTGGCAGCTGGTCAAGCAGCTAGAAAATCTGGACGATTGAAATGGAAGAATGGGGTCACTGCTTCACAGGCAAAGAAGAGAGCGGCTCAACAGAGTCACGCAAAGAAATGTCAAAAGCCGGTCTTTTTGGAACGCATAGATGATGAGCAGTACGACAGCGTGTACGACAAGGAAGAGGAGAGAGAGCAGGCTGAAAGGGTCTTTTTTACGGAAACTTCGGTGCGAAGAGAAAAACGATTGCGGAAGCAAAAGTGGGAAACTAGAAGTGGGGTCACGTGGGTGTCTGAAAGCGGTCGTAAAAGCAAGGACAAGGTATCAGTCTCTCGAAAAAGTGGCGACGATCATCACAAGTCAAGTCGGAAGCAACAAGGAGTCCGGAACATGGATTTTGTTACGAGACCTAAGCAGCAGCAAACTACAGCAGGGCGCAAACAGAAACAGCAAGCTTTCTCAATCACGCGACAAAGTGACTCGAGTCAAGCGGATAAGCAGGAAAGCGAACAGGAAAGTGTGCAGGAGAGTGATGAGCTTAGTGGCAAAGAAAGCGAAGATGACGAAGCTGAGGTGTCCACATTGCCGAGGTACTGGCGTCAGGAGAAGGTGCCTTCACAGCCGAAGTTGAAGTCAAAGGTCATTTTCGATCTGTCCACAGCGGTGGGTCCGACAAAGCGGTCGTACAAAAACACAGCGTCTGCTTTGCCGCCGCGAGGGTTTTGTGCTTCTGAAGCCTCTGAACATATTGTTCTAGATGACACGAGTGAAGCGGGGTCTGTGACGGAAATATCGTCCTGGGAGTTGCAAGAACAGGAAAAAATGTTTTCACGGTTACATGCTCAAAAGAAGAATGTTTCGTCTGATGTGTCGTCTACAGACCAAAAAAAGAGGCATTACGCATACGGTCCAACCGGTGCGGATAGGACGAGTGGTAGCAGCTGTCGTGCTCGAATGGGTGGATACCAGAAGAAAACGCACAGTATCCCATCGTCGTCATCCTCTTTCTCTCCGCCGCGCCCTCGAAATGGATTTCCAGCATCAGGTGCGAAATTCGCGGCTGACGTTGAGTCCACAGTACCACCTGTAGAGATCCCGACGACTCCGGTGGTACATTCGACAGCCTGGCGACGCCTAATTATTGGGAAAGCACCTCCTAATGTTATAGTTGGTACATCGGCAAGTCCGTATGCCTACGGTGTGTATTGCACTAGTCCAGACCCATTTCACGGCCATCAACTAACGATGCTTTCTTAGTAGGATTTGACAGACCGCTTTGGACATATGACACAACAGGAGTGCTCGAAGAAGAATGCAAATTCAGAGCAGTGGGTTTGGGCACTGCTACGACAGAGGTCAATACCGAGAACCAGGTGAGCAAGCAGCTAGCTACGATTGTGCGATGGACATCTAATTTGAGCAGTTGTTCGTCCTTATGTTGTACTGTGTTCGTAGCCGCCAAGTCAATCTGAAGTCAATGTCCAAGTACGATACTTGGTGTCTCAGGAGCTGTTACGCATTCAAAAGTACCATGTGCAGCGAGTGCGTCATACTCTGAAAAGTATGCGACAACAGCTGGCTGAATATTTCAGGAATCTTCAGGAGCTGCGTAGTGAAAGATGTAGAAGGTTGCGGTGGTTGGAGATTGCGAGTAAGTACTCCCGCGTACGTCCAGATGTATTTCTTTCGTTTAACACGATTGACCTGTAGACGATGCTGACATTCGGTGGTACGTGTGTCTCACTGAACAGACCACCGCTCCTGGTCAGATGTTTGTGCGGGTGAGCGTGTTACGGCCAAGCGTTTGTTGCAAAACTCTATGCATATAGGTCTGCCGTACAATTGTTTGGTCGGCGCCGTGCGCTATTATGTGCACCAGGACAAACCGCCTTTTGAATATGTGGTGCACCCGGAAACTGTCATCTATTTACCCAACGATATTACTGCCATTTGCCAGTCTTTTACCATGATCAGTATTCGTAAAAATGCTTTTGTCGAGGATGATCCAATCTTGCGGTATGTGCCCTACCTAGGCGATGGACAAGAAATGGTCATTGATAATGATCTCTACTCGGGAACAACAATGAGTAAAGAGCGCCAAATCGCGGTGTTCGGAGAGGGCAAAGAGCTAAATGTCATAAAACCGAGTGCGCGGGATGATGAAATATTGGAGTACGTCTTGCGAGTTATCATTGAAAAATGTGGAACGTCCGAGCACGTGTTTCGGGCGCTTGAAGAGGCGGGCTTTAGTCAGCCGCGCATTGACTACTTGGGAATGAAAGAACAAGCTAGAGCCACAAAAGTTACTGCTACACGTATGGCAAAGGTGAAGGAACTCGTTGCTGCACAACAGAAATCATTTAGAGATGAACAAAGTGGAAATACTGTCGCCGGAAAGAATGTTTATAAAGCCCTATACAATCTGGCGCAGCATCAATGGTTTTTGCAGAACACGTCAGAGCACCAATCGTTAGGTGTCAGACTACAGCCGCCGTTGTCCGTTTTCGAGTCCAATTACGCTAATGCTCCAGAGGCGCTCGGTATACGTGACCGCGCTGCCTATGAAGGCCTGGTTGAATGGCATCGAGATCTGTTCTGCCGGCGCTGCTATTCGTACGACTGTTCTGAGCACGGTATTCAGAATCCTCAACGAAGAGCTCGTGCCGATCCGGTCTATCCTATGGTAATTGCACTGGACGTTCTGCTTGCCGGACAAGAAACAATGAGCCGAGAAAGTCTGGTTGCTGACGAGTGCAGTCCAAAGGATACAACGCTATCTGTAGAAAGTGAAGAGGCCATAGTACTTACAGGCAGTGATTCATCTTCATCTTTGGACGATGAAGCGCAGAATAACACGAACCAGCCAATATTGGTAGACCAGCCTTCTTCGGACCCTGCTGCACTCAACCGCCGATCAAGGCGGACACAGACCCGAATCAGCTCATTAGCTAGCAAGAGTCTGCAGTCCCAGGAAAAAATGCTAGAAATTCAACGACTTGCGAAGTTGGAGAGGCAAAGAAAGCGCCGTGAGAAGTTTTCGCGAGCTCCAGATAACTCGGAGTACCTGGATGATTCGTACCTTCCCGCCGTCACAGCGACGCAGCAAATGCTGCTGTCCGAGACCCAGCCTTGTGGTCCTTTCTGTAAGCTCTCCGCGGGTGATATAGGCCAAAGTGATAGCTGCGAACCAATGAGGCGCATTGATGCTGTGCTAGTTCGGAAACTCGCGGCAACACTTGGGCCTAATGCCTGCATGCTTTCAGCGATGGTTCGAAGCCCATGGTGCACCTGTGCACAGATTTTTAATTTTTTGACGGAAGAGAAAAAACGAAGTGATAGTGGAGACTACTCGGGAAATGAAAATAACTTGCTGATGGCCACACAAAGACAGCAGAAAGGCCGACATAGTGCCGTTGCTGGTTTAAATAGGTCGCTATCGAAGCGTGTTCGTGAACATTGTAGCTTTGACCACGAGAAAAAGTTGAGCTACGAGCCATGCAATCACGAAGGAGTATGTGATGGAACATGTCAGTGTACTCAGCGCGGTCACTCATGCAACAAGACCTGTTCTTGTTCGCGTGACTGCCCCAATCGATTCCAGGGATGTAAATGTTCGGCTGGCAAATGCTACACGTTAGCATGTCCGTGCTACACTGCTGGACGAGAGTGTGATCCCGATTACTGTTTTCATTGTGGAGCCAGTGACGCAGCAGTGATGGCTTTCCACCCTACCTTGAGCTCTCAAAGTTGCTACGACCTCCACATTTGCTGCAACGTGAATATGCTGCGAAACAGTACCCAGAAGAAGATAGGTGTTGCTTTTTCCGCGACACACGGGTGGGGAGCATTCGCGCTGGAGCCGATTCGCAGGGACGAGTTTGTGCTAGAGTATACCGGCGAGCTAATCACGGACGAAGAGGCGGAACGGCGAGGTGCTATGTACGACCGCAAATTTGTGAGCTATTTGTTTGGCGTGAACAGCGAGTACGTAGTCGACGCGGCAAGAAAAGGTAACAAGGCCAAGTTTGCGAATCACCGGACGAAAAAGAAGGCGAACATGAATGTGAAGGTTATCGTTTCTAATGGAGAGCACCGGATCGGGCTGTTCGCTCGAGAGGCGATTGAGGTAGGCGCTGAGCTGTTCTTCGATTATGGCTATACACATGACAGCGCCCCGATTTGGAGCCACCATGGCAGGTCAATGTCCGAGCAGTTTGTCTATGACATTATCGGCGACGAGAACGAGTTGGAGTACGTACTTGTTTACTGAAGAATCATGTGATGGTGTTTTTATTGGTGGAGTGACGTTGTGTGTGCTGTTGTGTGTTCGAGTAGACAATAAAAATGTGGGTAAGTTCCATAGCAACGCCCTTCATTCGTCGTGGTAAGGGAAAAACATAATGGGAATACTTTGTGCGTCGTTCTGCTACGGCGGGCACTGACCAGCTGCCAAGTTGGCTAAAATGAACGACGGAATGAGCTCGTAACATTGCTCTTATCTCTCGCTACGTTGTGTTGGCCAATGCCGCACTATAGCTTCTTACAGGGACAGGTTCAAGTCGAGACATTGCCGAATTAGGTCGAAACACCACCTTTCAATGTTTACTATTGTCACTCACGCCAAGCTTATAGCTCTGACCATGAACTCAATGTCTGGACCAAGGCTTGTGGTCGCGTGCTGTCGCATGCATAGATCACATTGCAACAGTAGCGCAGCACCTTGCCTGTCTCAACATTATCGAAATTGTGGGACTGTAAGGATTGGCCGCCTCTAAGAATGTCCAAACCGGGATTGCAATGTGGCGATTTTACTTTATTGACAAAGTGATTAAGCAAACCTACGTAAGGTTCGAGAGCACCAAACATCTTTCTGCTAACCAGACAAGCGCAGAAGTATAGGACTCTTGCACAGACACACAAATTCCCGGCTTCGCGATCCAGCAAAATTGCCGACCGGACAATTAAAAGGTCTAAATACAGACCGATAAGACCGGGCATGTGATTGCGGATCAGGATAGTCCATATAATGATTTCGTACTACTTTGCAGCTAACAAGACCATCTTAACGAGATACTTGTGTGAATTTTATCCGCTTTTTGTGCTAGTAGTGTCCATCTTACATCGATTCCACTCACGCAGGAGCAAAGGATGATACAAGAAACTATGTACGATACTGGACGAAAAAGCGCACAACATTTCCATTACGAGCGAGCTCGAATTTTTTTGTTTTAAAAAAAACATTTGTTGTGTAAATGGAAAACTTTGCGCCCTTTGTACAGTTTACTAAGTTTCGGACGTCTGCTTTGCAGTGGATCGTTCGATCCAAAAAGTTAGCATTATATCATGCGGACGTTCGTCTGTACTTATAGCACCCTTTTTACAGCATGCAATGTATCAAGGAATAGACGTGCTCGCACCCTTTTCCTTTTATATCCGCACCCTTTCTGACTTATTCTACAACTGCACCCTCTACCTTACACTGCCTCACACCTTTTCTGCAAATAGTTTTTACCCATTATTTAAATGCACTAAAACACTATGTCGATAGCAAAGCACAAGAACCAAGTTCTAACTGTTTACTTTTGGCCGCAAACAGGTTAAAGGAACAAACGGTATCCTGGTTTACGCTGCCGTACCGAAGTATACGTGCCACTGGGATGCATTGGCTCTTGTATTTCCAAGCTGTGGCATCCGTATCCAATATTTAATGCGTGTTAGGTTTTGATATAAGCAAACGGTTGACAGCTTTGGAAATTAGCGATACGTTCTTGTGATTGCTAATTGTAAAACCCACTGCGGATGCCAACTTTCGGAACATGCTTCTGAACGCCTTCCGTTCATCCTATCGACACAGCAAGCGATCATTAAACATAGGTTTCATCGCTGTCCGCATTTAGGAAACAATCGAAGGAGATAGGACGGTTGGCAACTGGTGAACATTAAAACGATCTATTTTGCCAGTGTCTTAGTGTAAATGTATGCTTACGCAGTTTGCACTGAATTCCGTACCTCTTATAACTGTTGGAGGCTAAGAATTTCGTTCGTAGTGCCTCGGCTGATTGCAGCACCACTTTTTCTTTTTATGACCCCGCTTTTTCCACAGGCGCGCATCTGGACAGTCCAGTCTTACTGTTTTTTCAGAAGTACGGAGTTGAATAAATCATAGCGGGTTTCTTCGTGACCATCTCACTTGACTCCTGGCAGGTGCGTTCGTCTTAGCGATAACTTTAGAGTGTTGGCTGTGATCAAAATGGTAATGGGTGTGGATGTAGGAATTTTCTATTTCGATGTTGCTGAATTGTGACATATGTTTTTAAGCGTATAACGCTTTAAGCATCTCTACAACAGAACGCGTAAAACCAGGTATGACTGCTACAATAGGAAGTCGTTGTGAGGACAAAGATCACATCCGTCATAGAAGTGTGGCGGACTTCATTACTTTACCATACAAAATCAGTCGAGCAGATCGATTTAATCGATTCGCTGAGAGAATTGAGCAAATGACTTATAGTAGGATTTGCCCTCATCGATAGATCTTATATGTCCGAATATTGAATCACCATCCTCAAGTCGCTAACATACTTGTGATCATAAATAATACAAGAACGCAAATTAAACTAGTATATATTACTATAATACCGCCAAGCCAAGTCAAATAAAGCGAGGTGGGTGACCGTCTCATACTGATCAAACCTAATTTTTTTGGCATGCTCTACTACTGCTAGAGGTGCTGACAACAACAAGACCGAGCATCAAAAACGCTGACCAAGTTTACACACGCCAGCGCATCACCATACCTCCATCATACTTTTGCTATAGCGAATAAATGAACGCAGTTATTATTTGAGCTCTGACAACACTAAAACGAACTCTATCCAAAGCCAGGGGGCTAAATTTTTGCAATAACATATAATCCGTGTTGCGGTGACGTCTGATTTATACGAAAAACACATCAAAATTTACTTCAAAATAGTTTGAAATAAACAATATCTACCACATGCTGAAAACGATGTACTCTGTTTATCACAAGATTGTTTAATAAAATATATGTACTAAAGAAGCATAATATACGTATGCGTAAGCACAAAAGAAATACAGATCCTGTCGAATATATACGTATGTTGTTGAAGAAATACGGAGTCTGTCGTAGTTTAAAATCGCCGCTCGCCTGGCTTATCCGCTCGCCTGACCAGATGAGCGGCGGGGTTCCAAAAAGAAACGACAAAGCCGTTAGCTGGAGCTTAAAGAATGGCTGACGAGAACAATGTACCACAGTCGACAGGCCGACCAAGTGAATTCAAAATCGATCGACTTCTTGATTGAATGAGTCGCCAGCTGATGTGAAGGGGACGAGTATGTGCGGCCGGAGTACGGCATTTCCCTAAAACGGATGATAGTAAACGATTACGAACCGGAGTAAATTTATGTTCTCAGGCCTACATTCATGTCGATTATGAACACGTGGACACAAATTTGAAGAATATAGGCCTTGTAAGAGAAACATTTTGCATTTTACAAAAAGGTTATCGACTGAACCGTGCTGGTTTCTGTCGATAGAATCGACGAAACGGCTTTTACAGATGTTTGGCAACTCCCGTCACTCACGCAAACACCGAGGAAAGCTTCGCATCATAGTTGTGACGTCAAAGCATGTAAGATTTGGATAGGATACCGCGTAGCAGGGTGAAAAATCAACGATCGAGTGGCCGTCAACTATCTGACTGGCAGAAATACGGAAGTGGTGTAGTCTTACAGGGTGTATGCTGACTCAATACTAACGTTTGCTTCGAGGATTGATCAAACATATAGCACTCTATGCTGACATATTATTGTGCTAATTTCTATCGGTTTCGGTTTCCCTGCGTTACACAGAATAATGAAAATATGCACGTAACAGATATGCGACATATGGTAGCCTTACTTGCGTGTCAGCAGACGTCATGGTGACAAATAAGTGATAAGCAGATACAAAACCGATCTGAGACCATTAGACCTCCGCGGAAGCTTAATCTCTCTCATATCTTAACGACGGCCTGTACGAATATCAAGTCCGAATTCTCATTTCTGTATAAGCCAAGACGAGCGTTAGTTCACACACGTAGTATTCATCCTTGGGACTTTTTCTATTTCAGCCTTTTAGATGCATTTTGCAATTAAAATAATGCTTGTATAAACAAGCATTATTTTTGATTGCAAAATGCTTATATCCAGGAAAGTTCCTAGAACTACTCACGATATCCTGATAAGTAGACACTCGAAACAATAAATTGTGACTAATCAAATGGAATTAGCAACGTTTACCCGTTTTAATTTTTTCAACAGTTCGCCATAGTGCTTAGGATGTATTCGTTTGAAATTGCCCATGTATAACATAATTAACAATTTAATGTATGACCGAGCTGCCACAATTCATTGTGAACGACGTGTTAAATGAGGTCACTGCAATAATGTTTAGAAGGAGCATCTAACATCGGCTGGTTATATATATATATCATCACAACAAAGTGACTGTGCTGGTTTGCAGTCTTTGGATGGCAAAAGCTCAGTTCAATGTTGTTTTCTGATTTATTAACTGCACCATAATATATCGCATCGCCCTCTTGAAGATCGTCAAGTTAAGTTTACATGGGAACTCTACAAGCAAGTTGCTCGCATCTGATATTATTCGTTTGATCTATACAGGGCAGATTTTTGCAAGAGTATCACTATCGTCATATATTATGAAAAAAACTGCAGCTTGACTTGACACCCGCATTGTCATATACCTTGAGCTTTGTTTTGCCTGCGCGTCAATGAGGCTATAATGGGTTCATTGTGTAAAGAAGTAACGATAATGCGACCGCTGAAATCGTCTTCAGCCTCCTTTTTTCAGTTAGAATCCCCAAAAAGGGCCAAATGGCATATAATACGCCGAGCCGTCGTCCATCGCCTACATATATTCTCGGAACATATTTGCACCGCTACGGTCATATGTAGTTATTCACTTCGACTGGCATCCGCACTTTTTATAGTCCTGAACGATATCTTTAGCCAAGAGCATGACTATAAGGTGCTAGCAGTAATTCCTCATAGCTATGATATTCAGCCTAAGGAGGAGGGATTTTACTTAATTGTCATGCCGTCAATGGTAACCGAACTTTTTACTTATCCAGCGGTACCACAAATTAAAATTACGAAAGTGAAATTCAATCTTATAGAAGCTGGGCAACGTTTACACATCGAATCGATTAAAATCAAGGGAATGGTTATCCACACACACATTGCTAACCTCAAACCCCTAATAACGATAGCCGTAATAAACTATCCGGTGATTGGCTAATGAGAAAGTAATTTTTATGGTATCAGAACCACCGCCACATACCTAATTCCATAACAATTACCTTTTCTAATAGTGATAGTAGTACCTCCTAAATTATGTCGATCCGAACGAGAATGCACCACAAAGAATTCATGATCGGAAACAAGACCCCGCTTAGCGATCTGCCGCAATTTTGAGGACTCTTGAGATGTTGATATATTGTGGACCGTTGAATAAGTATAAGTTTGGGAATAATTCCTTGTGCATAGAACCTGTCACCCTCAAGCACTCTACCTACCTAATTTGCGAGGTCTTGCATCGCGTCCTGTGTCAAATGTGCACACCATTGGATATTACAGCTTCCTAGCATCAAACCTGTCAGTTACAAGCTACTTCTTCATCGAAGCCAAGAAGCTCCTTTTAAATATCCGTAGCTAGCAAATACAGTTATGAGTATTGCGGCGAGCCCACGTTAGTGCTTGGCACCTACTTTTTAATATTGATAATGCTATTGCAGCATAACTGGTTCACTGAAACAGTGAATTTAAGCATTATTCATTTACTTGGATCGTGCCCTTCAGTGATCTGTTGCCTCCTAATTACCAAATCTTCAATGACCAAAGTATGCACGCACGGGATACTCGCAAGAGCTCGTGGACATCTGTAAAGATATTTAATGACCAATCGCATGATTAACATGCTACTGCAATGTGGATAACTTGTAACTCAGCTCGGACAGATACTATATTGGAGGCACTGGTAATGCAATGGTAAGGGTCCAGTATTAGGAAATTAACTGTACAGAGGTACAAGTACTAGATAGCGCTGTTTATCATTCTCCATCCACTGATAGTTAGTTAATAAATCCGGTATCAGGTATGTGAGTATAGCAAAAATTGGGTGTGACGATACATATTCCCTTTTATTTTGTAGAAGGTATGCGTTTTCTATCACTCTCTCTAACGTTAGATAATACTCAGACACCCCTTTTCTAACAGAAATATCTCTCTAAACTAGTCGGATAAAACGAATGCAGAAATATAGAATATACACCCTGGACATTGTTGGCAGCCACAAATTATCATACATTCGCTTACCTTTGATTTGATTATCCGTTATCACAATTTATTAATTAATCACCATTACCCCCCGAAGAAACTAATGTATGATTCTCTTCCTGGGGCTCAAAATACGACAAGGGCCCATCATCACAGATAATGTGCCATTATTGTGAAGCTTACTAGGCGGTGTGGCAACAGGAAGAAATGCTTTGTCAATGTAGTGCTATATCTGTGATCACAATCAAACACTCCTGTTGTACGAAGTGTATCAGAAGAGTACATGTGGCCAGTTTGAATCAGACGCTGTCCTTTTACAGTCAACATAAGCAAGCGAGAATAAATGGCATGTAGAATATATCACGACGAGCGCACACAAAACGTATTTTCTTGTCCGAGCGCGCATGTGCATGGATGCACGGGTGCGCACAGTATAACATCACCAAAATGTAATCGGGCATCTTCTTGAACCCGTTCCAAGCAGCTGTATCCCATCACAGCTCAAGAGAATGAGCGTGATGTGCTGAATGTTAGAAGGTATTGGTTCTTTCATGTAGTCAAGGTTTCAAGGCTCGACTACCAAACCCGTTACAGGTAAGTTTCGACCTCACCTGATCGGCTGTTGTTGACACCTTGACAGATGGGGTAAGAAGGTACGGACGACACGTGACAAGATGACAGATGGGATTGGGAGAGACGGGCACCATGTGATGAGATGACACATGAGACGGGGAGATACGACAACCATGTGCAACTCGACCTGGTCAAATTGCAGTGCCGTTGAAACTACGTGTTGTAGTGTTGACATACAAGACCAAGAGTAGTTAACACTAATATATTCACTTTTACTTCTACCTCTTTGCAACAAGTGCAACAATCATCGTTCTACAACTTATAAGCCCAAACGACGTTGGTGGCGAAGCTCACGGAGCTACATCCGCTGTGGTGGCCGGCGGTCAGGAAATGACCAACGACCATGAATTTGAAGGAAAGTCGGCAGTGCCCATGGCGGCATTGGACAAGATGCTCGCCATGCTTGGTGAATTGTCATAACGCGTATGCAGGATGTAATCTTCACAGTGCGCACAAGGTGACCAAGAATGCAAGGACTCGCACATTTCGCGCAATCTACTGAGCTTGACGTCCAAGTTAAACATTTCGGTTGAGATGTCGTTAATGTCGTCGACTCGAAGTCGTATACGAAAAAGGGTGACCAGTTCAAGAAGCGTCCTGATGACCATGGTTCGCGCAAGTGTTACAAGTGCGGAAATACTGGACTTCATGATTGCCACTCATCACCAGTACGGTGTCTTCTCGGTATTTTATCAGCCGCTGATGCGGTATCAGTGCATTCAGCAAAGCGAATATATCTTCAGTGGTGTCTCTAGCCGCAACAGGTAGCTACAGTCAAGCGAAGAAAGTTGCAGTTGCATATGGATCCACGGAGGTGAACCCAGGCCAAGACAGGAACATTGTAACCAGCGCACATGGTATTAGCGAGCGTCCATGCGATCACACCGACAATACAGTGCGTGCGTTGGCAATAGTTGTACACGTCTGGGGATGAAGAAAATATGGGTTTGACCAAAAGTAGCCGACTGAGCCTTATGCGTAAAAAGTGCGTGTGTGTAAAGCGCATGCACACGGAATTGAGCTTCTTTGATACCAATGTATCTGGAGTTTGATGATGGTATGTCTTGAGGGAGTTCAACAATAGAATTTTTGTAGCCTAAGGTATGATGGTCTTTATCGTATACACGTAAACTGTCTGATTGTGAAGTAGTGATCGATTGATGTGTAGTATTTGCTAAATATCGCTTCACGATCAGAAGGTCCTACGTGCACAGCCTAAGGTATATAGTGTATGTAATCTGACGACGCTCTCGACGACGCTTTTCTACCGTATAGTCATGTATAATGTATTTCAATTTTTTGCATTGACACGAGACGATTACGATTAAATCGATGGTTCCACTGAGACGGAGTGGGCCGATTGGTATCACTAGGAATATAGGGACTGGCTAGGCGGACACCCCGCATCTACTATGTGGACACCCCTTAGATATAATAATTACCCTACATGTCAGTGCCCACTAGGTTGTCAATGAAACAAAAGAAGGTAGCCAAATCAGCGTAAAAACAGGGTGTAACACTCTTCTCCACCCCTCTCACGCCTCATGCTTTTTAAAAAGTGGATAGGAGTGGGGATGAGTGTTGTAATCTGCTTCATGGCTGTTAGACTCCCTGATAAGCTTGGCTCCAGTTCACCAGAGAGGCTGAAGCAGCGTATCATATAACACTGCTGAGTGATCTACGTATGTAGTAAATAGCATAGATAGAAAAGATACGGTGAAGTAGTCACATATCCGCGTCAGTCCAAAAAATTTCGTATAGTTATCTCCCGAGACCGGTATCTACGCTTCTATGATTCAGGAGGTCTACCCGCCCCCACTGCTGTCGTAATGCATTAGAGAGGTGGCACACCATTAATTTGTCAGACTTCGACGCCTGCTTGACAGATTGGGTAAGAACAAGAATAATATAACTTCTGGCGGTTTAGTCGACTATTTTTACCGCTCCACGTGGGAGCTTGTTCAGATTAGCATACGGGCGTTTGCATTGACGAAGTCAAAGTTGACTTGTCACGAGTTTACTTGAACGATGTAGATATTCTTGCTATTACGGAACGACATGTACGCATCGCTTCATTGAGCCCTATCGCTTCCAATTACATACGCACAGGACCCAGTTTTGTGCATTGTCTCGACCACCAGATCGTTGTGATCTTCTCATCACGACCTCATCTACATTTCGATGCTATTTTCGTACGACCCTAACGGACGTGATCTCGAATATATGATTGAGTAACTTGTAAAATCACGTGCATCGGACGCGCCGGCGCTGCCGCTACCACTTATAGAAATTACCGCGATCTTTCCTTAGAGTAGTAAAACGGGCACATATTGGTAGTTGCAGGGTGGGAACTGGCAATACGGTATGATAATCATTTATTATATGTAGGAGGTGCCCACATAGTAAATGGGGGGTGTCCACTTAGTCAGTCCAAATTCCCAAAATATAACGTGTATGACGAGAACGACTGCTCCATAGTATGGATGTATCAGCTACCAAGTCAGAATACTTCAATCGACACGAGTACTAGTGGTTATATCTGCTACAGATGAATTTGTTTCACGTGCTCATGACACGTGAGTCTCCCGTTGCCGTTATAGTTTTATCGGAAGGCGCAACGTTATCAGTCTTAGAAACCATATGACATTACCGACAACGAGTCTGGCTCTCCTAATTTCTTCCAATTTCAGTACTGATATCGGTAGTAGGTTTATAATTTGCTGGCCAAGCTTTGCCAGTACTTGGGAGCATCGAATATTTGTTGCGAGGGTTTTACAAAGCTGCATTTCCGCGTTCGTTTCCGATAATAGATCTTCAGAATTTACAGCCTGATTCGGGCTCACGGCGAATGCGTAACTCGTAGTGCGCACAGAAAAATATTTTGACCGAACGAGGAGCGATAATTTATGTAGTCAAAGGTAAAAAAATGACGACACGTCATCTTGTAATTTTCTAAGGTCATATGCTCTGATAAAGCTGCGTGGGTGGTAATCATAGCGCGGGTTCAACTCTGGTGATTATGTTGGATTTGCACAAGGTTGGGCTGCTAAAATCAAATGAATGCATCGCACGCAAAACGAGATGTTCCAAATCATGCTTTCTTCTTATCAAGTAAGACAGTTACACATAGGATGGACCCTATAATATCTGGTAAGTCTTGAGCAATTCAGCGGTTGGCGCAACAAAGAAGACACTTCATAGACACTTTCGAAAACCGCTCACAATACTGTTGAGAACAATACCAGATTATTGGCCTACTGTCTCAGACCACCAAAATGGAGCGCGCTCGTCAATGAGCAATGTTGCCTGATGTGAGGGTACGCAGATAGACACTCCTGTAAGTATAGACTTACAAGAAATATGATATGACGTTGGCACTGTCGTATAATAAAGCGCGAACAATGTGCTTAAAATCATTGGGTGCGGGATCTTAGCACAGACCACGACTGTCGTGTACTTTATCTCGTACACTGATAACAATGACGCCATCAATATTTTCAACGCGTTTTTTCAGGATGCTTTGCATATGTAAACTTGTTAATAAAACTTATAAACTTATCGCGGTTGGTACCTCACAACAATACTTGTACACCCGTCAGGGCACAATGATAGCGATGTACAAAATGCCTATCTTGTTTCGACGATTTTGAGATGCGCGCTTGCGGTACGGTCTGAGGCGCCTCTAATCGGGGCGCTAAAAGCATCCAAACTGAACATTAATTGTGTGCAGCCTTTTTAGCACCGTAACCGACTTGTTGCGAGTGAACTTAATTTAAATTTGGAGCTGCGTATTTAGCGATCCGTGAATAGTATGCCGGTAAATATAATGTCCCGTGCTTTGCAAATCCAATAGGTGTCTTGGTTTACATCATCTTTACAGCCGCAATAAGTTCAGGTCCAGCGATAAAATTGCTGCTGTTTGGTTCTCTCTCGGATAATGCATAATTTTCCTTTTCGTTATGGAAAATAGATCTGCATGCTGTGTGCCCACTTCATGTTAATCGTATCAACAGCTTGTTTCTACCGAACTGCTAAGCAAGAGGTACCAAATGCCCCACGCACGCTAACGATAAATGTTAGTGCGTATCCATGCATGTCTAAGACAAGACACTTTCATGTGTGAATCATCAACTGTAACATCCATAGTAATCAAAGCATCTACTTCAATACGTAGGTGACATTAATTACACTCTTGAGAAGAAAGCTAATTCCAAAGTGATCGAAAAGGGTGACTCAAATACAATGAATCAAAAATGTCTCAATCACGGTCTGATGTACTAGTATCTTTTCGAACGGAGGGCGAACCTTGCAAACATGGCAGTTATTGCGGTATTACTGTCATCAGCGGATGCTGATGCAGCCGCGCATGAAAAGTAGATAAGTGGCTTGTTTTCAAGATAATTCGATACTCCGTACCATCTTATACCAAGATTATCGATGCGATTCGTACATCATGACAAACTGATGAAAGTTCCATGGTATACTATTGAAAATACCTCCGCATTCGACCATGTCTTCGTATGATGCGTCTGCCTTGTGAAATCTTTTGGCAAGCTGACGACATCAACATTTGTATTACGAGCTACCATCGTACTTGCCTTGGTTCTTGTACGACTGCGTAATCAGAGCTACGTTTGTGTGCTCTTAAACATCGGATATGATAAAGCGATTTGACTGATGATGCACTCAGCAAAAGCCATCAAAGTATTGGCCGCCTGTTGCCCAAGGCAATACGCTTGGATATGTATCCATAAATGACAGGTCGTACAGAGGCACGAAGACTACACAGCTATTTATTAGTGAGATATGCACGGTCGAGATTGGACGACATCAGAGAACACACGCAACTATATTGCTTGATTTGACGCATCATGTTCCATATGTTTTGGTAGGGAAATTGTCCGCATCGACGGCAGCTCGACACTTTTTTCGATGAAAGCTTTTTCTTCAGATAGGAAGTGAGTATGCACTGTCGTGTTTTCTACTTAGCGCGGCAGCTTCCTATGTGTGGAGTTACATTTTACTGTTTGACACAACATTTGAACCTGTAATCTTCCGATGCGATAGGATGGTGCTTATCGAAGGCACCGAATTAAGATTCTTGAGTCACTATAACCCCACCAAAAGTTTGTTCTATCGACTGGCAAAGTCAGCTGGCTAGGCCAGCTTATTCATTTGATGAGATGTTGACTCGCTGAGATGGATGACTCGGTTGGTCTGGCGACTTTTTTTCGCTTGTCTTGTCCAGTGGACGAAACACCAATATTACCTTAACTAAACAACTCTGTATAAACTCCTAAAATCAGGAGTACTAACATTGCGATGCTCTTCCTCCTTAATCTAGCTAGTAATATGCGCGCTTTTTGTTCCGCTGATGGACGTATGCTCATGGTGCTGATCATTTTCTGTATCACCGCATCACACTGTGTCACGACATTTGTCCTCATGGATGGTGCACTAGCATCATCTACATACCGTATCGAAATGAGGAATGTTTGTTGGCAAATCAGTTCTTGTACGCATCATCGCTTGCATCGACTTTAGCATGAGCGATGGATGACCCCTTCTGGAAAAGGCTAAACGTTCGACATGTTTTGGTGATGCGGAAACGTTTCCGGCCAGTTTGGTGTGATATGGATCTATGTTAGCATCATAACGAAGCCACGAGAAATTGGAGACAGCTGCAGTGTGCAGATGATGTGCTACATGAAGAATAATCTTTGGTCTTCTATCTCTCCTTTGACCTAGCAACATACGTCGTTTTTTGATATTCATTAGCTATCGACGTCGACATGAACCACTGGGCAAGTCCACATCAACACCGATTGGGTAAGAGCTGACGGGTGGGGGAGGTAGGTGTGCCCTGCCCATAATCTGCTGTATACTTAGGCGCCTAAAATAATGGACATACATATGCGTTGGCACGAATAGGCCTCCCTACAGATCGTTGAGAGAAGTACATGGTCGGTAGATCGTATCATTCAATATGCGTAAAAGAAGAAGGAAACGTCGATGAGTCGTGCCTATTTTTCCTACGATATGGAAAAGAGATAAATAAGTACACATCAGCCTTCCCAACCTTTTCTAAAAAGGTAAGCGCATATTCTGTCTGTAGTTCCTGCACGCTGGATGATTCCTGCCGTAAAATATGACGATACACGTATTCGACGGGTGTAGGCTTTTATGTCAGCAGCTAGTGAGTCGAGCTGGGTTGGGTACACGGTACACCGAGCTGATAGCAAACGTCAGAGTCTTGTTGATTGACAAGCGGTGGTCTCGGCAGCCGTAAGTCTTCAAATTTGATCGTAATATCGCAAGCCTTTAGATTTGATAGTAAACTGCATCCGGTGACCATTGCGTGAGTGCCGGTGTATGATCTTTGGCGTAAAGTCACTGGATTTTGTGCGGAACGGACGCTGAAGATCTCATGAAGGATCCTGGGAGGAGCGGTTGTGCGTATTTAGTAGAGGCTAAAAAAAAAGACAAGTTGACCGGGTAGGGCGAACTGCAACGAGACTTATCTCGACAGATTGGATTGATTACGTTGGGTAATTTGGTGAATTGTTTTGTGTATTACGAGGAAACCGTACCATCGAGGTTCCAGTAAATTACCTTACCACTACACTGTATCCTATCTGAATTTAAACTTTTTTCTACCCGGGGTGCGGGGAGCACTCACCATTTTGGCAAGTGTACTTATTTTCGTTGATGTAACGATACGCTATTGGCTCCAGTGCTTGTGATTTGCTCCATCAATCCGTTACCTCTCTTCCGATTACCTTTAATTACACTCACAGCTAACTTATCGTCACTGTTCGAAATTTCCGATATCTTTGTAATAGATTCGTCACAAACACTCACCCGCTTCACGCTTAGAAAGCTATTCAGCATCGACATATTCATATCCAGCCTTAGTAGCTCCATTGGATCAACAGGAGGCGTTGGATGGTAAGGCTGAATTGACGGACAGTATCCTGACGAATTGCACACATTTCGAGTTTGTCCTGTGCGAAGTGATGGTCTTGCTTCTTCTTCTGAAAAAAGCACAATAGCATCAAAGCTTATTGTTCGCTTTTATTTGGCTTCCTGACAGCCGAAGTGTTCTTGATAATCACATCGTATCTTCCTGAATTGTATGGTTGTCGATGGCCTGATGAGCCCGTGCAGTGAGGCGTGGACTTCCTCTTCAAGGTCCTTTACAGATTTCGCGGTGTCTCAGAGTACGATCAAACCGATCGAAGTTGGTAGACTGGATAATGAGAAGGAGGGTTTGTCATTCTCTGATGATGCGTTTTTTTTATGTAGCCAAGAAGAACCATCGAAGCTAGTAGCTTCCTTCTGGTGTACCGAATCAAGTGCCCCTACAACAGTGTACAACGATGCGCAAGCATGCACTACGATGTTGATCCAAATCATGGTGGAATGAAAAGGGTCTCACCCGTTACAAATATCTTCCCTTCTATCTACTTTGCCGGTGAGTATATTCGTCATTGCATAGCTTTTAAATCGATACAACTGGTATATGAGCTAATTACGAAACATAAATAGAAAGCACTTGGCCGTATCGCCGGTACCAGAGCACCTTACTTGCCCTTCAATTAGGATGCCATATTGTCACTTTGTAGTAAGAGTAGAAATATAGACGAGTGGAGTTCCGAGAATGTTATTCTCCTCATCTATACGTGTAGCCTGTTTAGGACTTATGACCAGTAGGGGACTACTTGCATCTTCTAGCTATATGTACGGACTTTATACCTCTGTATTCTTGCTCTGAGCACTACGTGACTTGGTCGAGTCCCTCAGACATGATTTTGACGAGAGTCCATATAGCGGTGCAGCGCTAAACTTTTACAACACCATAGCAAATCTGTGACACACTAATATGAGCACGTCGAAATCCCGGTAATCACCTGTTCCCTTACAAATCGCGCATATGAGATATTTAACACTTCCCCCAGGAGTTCATCGGCACTTTCACAGATCTCATCAACCAAGCTCTATCGCATTTCTTACAGCTCATTAAAGAGCTCTACCTTCCAAATTATTCCCTTGACCCGATTGTAGACTATCAAATACCATGTGCATGCTGCTCTCCATGCTTCCGTCTGAATGATTTGCCTCTAATCTTTGTTACGTATCAATTACCTCCTTTTTTGAGACGGAGCAAGCAATGTACACCGTCAGGCTTGTAACCGGGAGATCGTATGCGCAACGGAAATTAGCCTCGATTTCGATGACTGGTGCCAATGCGATAATTGTCATGAATTTTTGCTTCATCTCGCTCGTTGATCGACACCAAAATCGATACGGATGCGTTGTCCTAATCGTGTCAAAAGTGAAAACATTTCGTACAATATATATTGTTACCATTATTAAGAATGTAAGAAATCCACTGCGCTTTTACACTAGTGTGGATCGTTTCTGTCGTACCATTTACATTAAAGAGAAGGGAATTTTTTTAAAAGCTTTCCAGAACCAAATTCTTTGTTGCTGCAGTCACAAAATGGTAGAGGTCCATTGTGGAAAACATTCTACCCTTTCTTCCTTACCTGAAATCATCCGCATCTTCGCAGCCCTGAAACGAGTATGGATATGTGCTACTTAACAATGTTTAATCTTTACCTCCATCCGAATTGTACACAAGTCACTATCGGTATAATCATACATACATATAGAATGCTGCTGAGAGGATGCTGATTCTCAGAAATGTTGATGTACAAAAATATGGTTACGATGGTCAGCAACATCTCGGGCATTAATGATCATATTTTGCCGGATCACAACATAGCAGGATTCCCTGTTAGATGTCTTCGATGATTTTCAACATCTTAAAATTGATGAAGTGTAGTGCTTAACGTCCGCGGTGGAGCAGAGAACAATCAGGATTTCTGATCGATATGGAAGCCTTCAAAATAAAACCATTTTTTCAAAAAGTCATTACACAGCTCACGTGTTTCATACCGTTATTTGTACAAAGGATTGGCTTAATGCAAACTACTAGGTCTTTTTAGTTCAACGCTTTCATTTTGCATCTCTTATCCAAACAAATGCGTTTTAACGTCCCGGCCTCTCGAAAGCAGAAATAGAAACGCCTCATTTTTTCCTGACCATGTAAAGACGTTCCAGGATGTGGACAGTTTTACTTATATGTTAAATTGTAAAACACTCAAAAGTTGTCGTCAACCACTTCGCGTTCTTGGTATACAGTAGAGGGCCTCGAGAAGACGTACTCAGCATGCGGTCAAACAGCATCCGCAAAGTATAATGGAACACGGTCGGCGCCGGATAGTGTACCTTGCATCGTGTTAGTTTATATGCACTCATCAGTTTAGCGGAATCGATAACAGAAGCACCAAACCTAATGTAGTATAAGTACGAATGGAATTCCTACACTCTCCGTGCTCTCCGTGCTCTCAGTATCGATATTCCACGTATTAATACAGGAAATGAAACCCTTTCTCTGTCCCAAAAGGCGCTTGCTAGTCGGTTTGGTCGTCGTCTGTTTCTTACTAATAATGGAGGACTTCAAGCATGTGTGGGCGATAGCACCACCACGAATACAAAATCGTGAATCGGCCGGCAAGCAATAATGAAAGCAAAGCGAGTGCTTCCATCAGGATGGCGTTCGTGTCAAGTCATGACAAACTGAGGGTCGCAAGCAATTATTCGGTGCTTAATATTACATACTAAGAAGGTTTTTGTATACGTGTTATCTACATTATCCGTTTCCGTATCTCAAAATTTATAATATAGCCTTCTGTTGCTTCCAAGCACGGCACGCCATATCTGAGCGTACAAAAAATACACGAGGAATCAATGTCTAACGTATGTAGTACCTGTGAATTCTATAATTGTTTCCATTATCATGTTTGGAGGATGAAGAACATGGTACAACCGTCAGAATTGCGTCATACATTCCAAAAGATGCCCATAGAGAAAAGCTGATGTCTCCATGATCACGCTGTCGCAATTATTGTATCTTTGATGGTTGATCGTTGGTCGTCACGACAGCTAAAGCATGACATAATGATCTCTAATCAATCATGGACGGATATCCATACCATATTATGTCAAATTATTTCTTGTGAACGAGAGATTAACCGAAACTCATCCTGCGCAGATCCCGCGCAAAAAATGCCCAAGACTATCGAGCAATCTGCACCCGCATAACTTACTTTATTTCCAGAGATATTCTCGACGTAGCCACGTGAATCATCGTGCGAAGACTAAACAAGATGCAATTAATCTAGTCAGCACCTAGTTTTTTAATTAAAAAAATGTTCCGTGCGCTCCACCAGCTGCTTTAGTAGTAAGCTCGTTCCTGCCTCCCAGATCGACACGTCTACCTACGTGGCTCAAAATCCTTAATTGGGGAGTGCTTGCGCGTTTCTGCATGGAAGTAATTAATCACTCAAATCTCGGCGCTGATCACTTTAGTATAGCCCACTAAGTAATTTGAAGATTCCCGCCAAGTCCCCTGGGTGACCACGTGGATCTCAATCAAATTTATGATAATATATTGAAAGTTTGTGCCTGCACGTCTATTTATGCCAACCATACTAAGAAGCCTCTATGGTAGGCACATCAGGTGCAGTCTAACGAAGAGTAACATAATTGTTTAGTAATCCTGGATCATAACAAGCGTTGGTAGCTTGTGTGTCCAAATGACTAGATAAACTGTACCAGAGAAGAAGAGTTGGAGCTTGGATTAGCGCCTTCTTGACGGACACATTATCCGTAGCACCTTCTTCCCATACGAGAACTGTTCTACTAGACGGGGTAGATCAGCCGAAACGCTTCTCGTGTATACCTGATTTTGGACCCATGTATTGTGCTGTGTAGTCGTACATCTTTCGAAATTCAAGACATGTGTCTATCTAACGAAATAGGGTGATTCCGGATATACCCCAATGGTTGTTTGGGTAAGGTTTTGTGCACTTCAATCAGTCTCTCTAAAGACTGAAGCATATCCCACGCGCTGCAACCAGTACTCGATCGCATTGTAGAGGAATTATTCCAACCAACAATGCGTGGCCTTGTGTATGTATTCACGTGCGTAAGAATGGTTATTGTGGCACCCTTGTCTCTGCGATGGCAAAGCGTTGGTCAACGTGATGACCGTACCGTATCCGAGGTGGCCCTACTCATTTAAGTAATAGATTCGTATAATTTCCGATATTGTCAGTCGTACTGATTCTTTGTGAGAGGATAGATTGGACCGCATCGATTATTTCATGGGTAAAGTGAGAATGCGATTGTGCTCATACAAAGTATAACCCATGTGACAATAGTAAAGATGGATGATCCTGGAGAAACAAAATTGCCGGGAAACGGTAAAAACTGTAAATTGACTCGTTACTCATACGTCAGCTCTTTAAATCAACTGGTAGCTCGACCTTTCACCCGTTACGTTCAACAACAGTCTAGTATATGGATATATCGAAGTACTATGGCCGCGTTTCTCGACATTTGTGCATAGTTAAAAACATCAAAATTTTGCCATGTTTCGACTTACTTCTGCGTTTTTCGACATTCGTACGAATTAAGAACGTTGGATTCTACCATTGATACTAGCAAGTGTGACGCCAACGCATTGATGACCGGAAAACCACATCGTAAAAGCATACAATATCGCTTCATGTCCTTGGTTTACGTGTAGTAAAATATAATAGAACGCAATGGCATGTTTTAATGTTCCTCTAGAACGGATTGCAAGAGAAAGTGGCAAAAATACAGGCTCAGTTTTATAGCGTAACCATGCATCGCGTGAGCGTAGGTGGTTGCATTTAAGATAGTCTTTTTATAGGATCACCATGGAACCAGAAATCAGTTAACATAACGCACAAGGAATTAGAATGGGAAACAAACTTTGAAATATCTCCGCGTTGTGAGCAATCGCGCATGTCATATTTACAGTGAGAGGGCATCAGAACTGCGCTAAAAACTACCCGATATATCACCTTCCTGTTTGATAAATGAGAAGTTGTAGTATTGTGACTATTAGTCATTACACTTATATCTGTATTTATTCATTGTTGCTTATAGTTACCACCCGATGAACTCGCGAGTAAACAAAAAGTTTTTGCATAGTTTACATGGATCTTGTGAATGCTGTATGCTTAAGCCTATAATAATATAAGTTGGAGAAACAGGTACACGCCCACTCTCTGATACGCACACACCCAGTCGAACTGCTGAAATATGAATTGCTCGCTATAACAAATTACTAAAATACATAAGAAGCGACGTATACCCATTTTTATAAAAAGCTGTACAAAAGGGTCATGGTTGTCCGATTGGCATTCGAGGTAGTCGTGGCAAAGGGTTTGACTCTACCCGCCGCCATAGGATTTTATGATCATGCTTATGGCTCAAACTGACGCCATGGTAGAGACTTTCCTGGTTTTGGAAGGACGCCGTTTTGGTCTTCATCGTAGATAAACCTCCACATACGAGCCTCCATATTTCGAGTAGTTAAGCTCGATCTTTGTTGAAATAGACGCCATAATCTCTAATGCATTACTCTCGGATTATCGCCAAGTGTACTTTTCAGTAGGTGTAGAAGTATTCGGTTACGTCAGTACGTATCGGTCCGCCATTACGATCTTTCAAATGCGCACTTTCTCCATCGTGTAGAAATAATAACGTTTGGTGTTAATACTACCTTTGGATTAAGAGAGACACTCATTTGAGTGTTAAGTACTCCGCTGACCGCCGCAGGACAATGACATGAGTGCCTAATTAGCCGCCACATTTTAGTCTGGCATCACGGCGGCTTCATAGTATCCAAGATAGTCCATGGTCAAGCTCGCCGTGCTGCTTTACTTTAACGTGAGTAAAACGGTGTTTATTATGTATTGAGTGATTTGTTTATGGCGAGTAACCCCTTTACACATTTAAACGGGTCTGTAAGTATGAAAGAGTGGGTATGTACTTATAATTCTACTACAAGTATTCTCTACATGCATCAACAAGGCTATATTGGACATTTTACATGTTTGTCTTGAGATTAACTTCGCTGCGAATGGGCAGATAAAAACATCCACATTATTGAAAATAAAAGGGTCACACCTTGGGGGATGCGCTTGATACTTAAGCGCTGTTTACTTTTATTTTCCAAGGCAATGAGCGGAACTTCCTGCTGATAAGTAGAATAGATGGGATGTTATCAACATACCTACAAAACGAGACCACTTATTTTCTGATACAAGAATTGTGGCCGCGGAAGCATATTGATGTACTAGACGAGCACCTCTGCCTCAAGTGCGATTGCTGATTCGGTAATATCGTAGACCGATATCCGTCCAGATTATGCAATCATTAGTAATGCGATCATCATTGTTTGTCAATATGAATGACACCTGTAATTTCTCACATAGTAAACATACAAGATGATGTCTGAAATATGTGTACTTGTGATAGGTCTCCGACCCGGGGTCATTGGTTCAGTTCAGACCACGACAGAGAACCGGGACAGTACGACCAGGCGGTCCACTATGTTGCCCTAGTCCATTACTCATGTGTGTATAATAATATTATATACCTACTAAGCAAGCGTGATAAACATTTTTTATCAGGGTCATAGGCTTCTATCTAATGAGCAATTACTTGTTCTTGCTTACTTTCTGGAGACCAGTAATGCCTTAATCATTTATCACATTTGCCGCCGCAGCATCTCGCTTACAGTAAAGTAGGGGAATTAGAGCATGCATTTTGACGACGCACAGACGTGCAGTGTGACGGGCGAGGAGATTAAGACTAGAATTTGCGTGCAAAAAAATCGCGTGAAACCACACGTGGGTTGACGCAGAAGTTCGATGCACCTAAGTGAAGTGTCTGTCACGTATATCCCTAGTTACTATATCAACTCTGATATCCCTAACTTTTCTTATGCAGTCATCTAGATTGCTTGAAAACGGCTCACATGGCACCTTGCTCAGGAATCCTTTAATGAATGTGATGACTGTTTATCAAGTGCTTGTCCAAGTCCAGGGTTCTACTAGTAGGTGTCCACTCATACTTGGATCCGTCAATTGCAGATCTACCACGATTATTCGTACTTGACAAACATCTTATTTCTTTTCTGAGTTTACAAATTGCGTCCAAACTTAACTTGCCATCTTTGTCGCCAATGGTGCTGGTGGCACCGTCTGATTGCTGAATGATACTGATGACAAAGTCGATAGACAATAACTTTATGATGACATAAGCTCACAATCTAGTATGTTAAACGTTTTGTAAGAGTACATTAAATCTGGCACCAAAAATCTGCTTACCAATATCTTCAGAGATTCACTTTCAGGTTCCCAAACAGTAGTAAATGAGCTGGAATGGGACACCAAGCTCAATACAATATCTAACAATTATAAGAAACCTACGCATTATGGCTGGTTGCCACGACAACAATGTGTAAAGGTTGACGAAGGGACCAATGGGTCATGATCCGGGTCGATTCTCGATCCGTGACCTGGACCAGCTGGTTTAAACATCGGCACGACCCCACAACACCTGGTCCGTGTTAAGGCGCCGATTGTGGATACTAAGAATACAGTTATTGTACGCACATAACATTAAATCGCGAGCGTTGCGCTATACATGTACTCGTGTTCCGGAGAATTCATCTGGCTGCTTTCGTACCACGCTCAGGGCTCGGCAATATGTACAAACGGGCGCAGCTCGCAGGCAAATCAGAATAGTTTTTTTGGTACGCCTTCTTATCCATTGCGATCCTGGCAATCCAGACTATGAAAAGAGTGAAAGCATTATCGACACTCACATCTTGTGCTTATGATGCAGATCATTCTCAGCACTTTCTAAATCAATCGTGAGCTTCATATTCTTTCAGCTTGCATATGGTATATAATGGTATTGCTGGCTTATCAACATGCGATTGCTTAAGTACGCAGCCAACTACTCTCCGCATCTTCTACGGCTGCGCATATAAGTGCTTGGAAGTATAATGTTGACATGCATCTCGCGCCTTGTAAGTAGTCCGAGAACGTTTAGACTGCAAATGTCACGAGATCACCCCGTCTCAACTCGAGGTTTCGCAGCAGTACGATCATAAATATCGAGTATGCAGTATCACTTTACAAAGAAACCCAGCCTTTGGTCCGGACAAAGCGATGCGGGAGGAGGGAACATCGTCGCACTGAGTCTGCAAAACGGACGGGATTCATCCAGTAGTGCTCAAGTCTCAAAAAATTAGAGCCTCACTACAGTCATCAGGTTTAGAAGGAGGCGGTCTAATTCGTGAGAGGCTCCTGATGTTTTATCACAATGAAGATCGCTATATCAATTCCACATCAGAATGAAATGCAATTGTGAAACTAATTTGTTTGAGACCTATCGAGGTGCTTGTCGCTCATTCATCCGGAAGATCGACTTTATCAATAACATATGCAGCCCTTTCTCTTACACACGGAACCGTAACGTGTCGTTAAGAGCATTAGTAAGCTCATAATTTACATTAATATATTCAGTATCTCCAGATTTGCATCGAACACCAAAGGTGCTGCCTAGCCTTGCTGGAAAGAGCGCCGTAACCTCATGCTGTCAAAATGTGCCACCGAGCTTATGATGATATGAAAGCTCACACATTATATTTTTGTGGCTACTTCGTAAAAGAGGGCAGAAGAAAATCTTGTATACGGAAGCCTTACTTATACTCGACTTCCTAAGTCTGGAGTAACTAATCTGACCTGGCGAATACGTGCTACACGCCTATAGAATTCTGTCTGCGCTCCTACATACTTATGGGTAACGTCATTCGCGATCCTGAGCGTAATAAGAATAACCAATTTATGCATTGTGGACTCGTGCAATCCTACGGCTTTCTTTTCCGGATTTCGATCCCAGCATAACTCCCTGTACGCCAACCAGCTCGTCTTCGATAAGGCGATTTGGCCACAGTTTCTTACAACTTAATGGTGTTCTCAGCCTTTGATTGTGGGAATACACGGCTACCCTTGCCCTCGTGATGTTCCTATCCAGTCTGTACTTGTGGTTAGCGTCACGTAGGTGATCTTCTGGCTCGTCAGAGATACTCGATTGATTGCGTCCCTTTATAACGTAGACAAAAATAATCGGCTTACTTACGGGTTGTAGTTGCTGAGCCTTTCAGCAGTTCATTTAAGATGTTCCAATGTTTTGCCGCACCCAAGGTTTTGTACTGATCGCATACACCTGCAAAGGTTCACGTTTAAATATAGCTATCTCTTAGCCATTTATAATAGCATTCCTTTCGAAATCAACGTTCTTGATACCAGGGAACTAATGCACTCGCTGTCATTCAGGATTTAATTGCCTACGTATATATTCGCCTATGCTCTGCGCTATAACTTACCTGGTATCAAACGAAGGGTACAAAGCGATAGCGGTACACACCCCGCAAAATCTTCGTGGAGGTGAGCTCCCCTTTCATGTGTTTAGTGTTCAACGGCCCCAATGTATTTACATATACTATTTTACTGTCGAAAAAAAGCTTTCCCAAGGGTACTAGGAGAGAGTATTCACGTATAGCTGCCATGCTTGCTGTCGTCCTTTCCGCTGGTTTACACAAGTTAATACTTCGCGCAGGCTAAATGTTTTAGAGCATGCCTATCGTTCCGCAATATGTAAGTAGCTGCATGAACATCAGAGTCATAGCCGGTTGCGTCATTCGACGGGTCCAGGTGTTTCTCTGTCCGGTTGGTGACCGGCAGCATGCAAGTGGACCGGGGATGCGATAGCAAGAATAAAGCTCGATCACATGCGTATTGATCTTGTACCTTACCAATACATACGTAGGTTAGGATAGTACAGCTAAATGTAACGCATGTGGACGAAGAATGCCAACAGAGTACATGAGAGAGTCGTGATCCGTGAACATTGTCTACTACACTTACACTCTATTCCTTACAATCCATTTTTATCCTACTGCTCGAGTTGTTCATTACGACAATGGAGCAGGTGTGCTCAATAACACCGATACTGATTGAAACAGTCTTAGTCTGCCATGATCCGCCTGTTTGCTATTGACTAGAAAGTGATCGTGTACAGCACGCATGGAGTAAGGATAGCGCTGGGGGATGTGTGATTTCCAAGCAAGCTCTGCACGTTTCGAGTTGTCGGGAAAGTGTCGTAGCACTGTACCACCGGTAGAGCAAGCAGAAGACGGATCTGAATGGTAGTCATGGGATCGTATATAGTTTTTTTTAATCAAGCCTACCGCGAGTATCCACTAAGTATAGTGGGGTAGAGCTGTAGTCGTATCATGGTCCACAATACGTCAACAAAGGCGCGCTAGTTACCACTAAATAGAATCAAGTACGCGTGGGGTAGGGGCAGCGCCACTGCTTTGGGTGACTGCGAACAGAGCATTGCGGTGTTTGGGTGGAGCCAGGGCGTTACAAAGCTTTCACATTGCGACCAGAGTTTCGAACTCGTTCGATTAATAACTTGAGAAACCAGATCAATGATCGACGCTTTCGTCTGTGTGCGTGTGTAACATACCAGCACTTTCCACTGATATGAATGGACCAGTTTTGTACGATCGTTGTACGTGGGATTGCTACATTCGCAAAGCATCGCGTAGCATTACACGGGCTCGAGGGTTAGTTTTTGCCTATCGAATGATCAACTTAGCCAAGAAGTTAAGGCGGGATGAAGTGGCAATCTGGTTGCAGGTTCTATAGTACTTCGGTCGTTTATATATTCTAGACAGTATCAACGTGTTGCGACTCTGTGTATTTGAGTTCTGCTGAGCAAAGACGCTGTCAGGTCAGCAGTAGACTTGTTTTTGCTCCATCCAACAGCTGGCGCTCGAACCGTGTACCGTTTCCATTTTGGCAGTCCAAGGCTTTAATGACTTCATATTGTTGAATAGAAAGAGACCTGTCAACAACACCCGGACTGTGTCCAAACGCAAGCTGAGAAAAGACTAGTCAAAGGCCGATGTCGCCCATCTCACATAGCGAAACCTTCGGTATGTATTTCATTCGAAGCAGGAGGGACTGAGCAATCTCGACAGCTTCGTCAGTCTTGTGCCCTACGAAACAAAGCAAGGACACGAGGTACAGCTCGAAGCAGTCGCCATAAATCGTCATCGAAGGCGCATGCACCTGAATCATCTTCCATGTCATGATCCCATCAGCTTGACCCTCGTCCATTCATTCGGTGAACGTCTCACTTAACGTCCGCAATCCTCTGAGCCAACAAGGCTACCCAAACATCCTCCTACTCTCTCTGCATTAATACACAAAACCCCTCCATTCAAAGCTGCACTCCAGCTCCTCACTTTCGCATTATCCGCAAGGTGCCCTATTGCTTTTGTCCTCAATCACCCACCTCCACGCTTGTCCAGGTCACTATGACTATCCTTGGTCTCGGTCTCATACTAGTGGCCACTGCCGTGCCCATGCATCTCGCCGATCACGTACCGCCATTCCAAGTACCCACCTTTGACTACGGAACTCTTTTGTCCGGAGACACGCCCCACGATGTCCTCTCCGCCCTCACCCAGGACGGTATCATCAGCCTCGACAACGTCCCTTCCTACAGCCAAGTGCGTCGCTCGTACCTCAACGCGGCCGCTGCGTGCGCCGTGTCCGCTCAAGAAGTAAACGCCGAGTTTCTGCTCCACAAGACTCTGAAGGATGGCACGAAGCGCTACACAATCAGCACGACGTCGGGACAGGATGCCGATTCCAATTCCACCATCACCGATGGGGCGTGTCCCGGGTACAAGACCGTCTACAATGAGTTTTCCGCCCTGCTGGAGCTCGTGGTGCTCCACGTCGCAACCGCTCTGGACGCCACCGACTTCACTACGACCGACGGCTATGGGCAGCCGATCTCCAGCCGCAAACTCGTGACAGATGCCGTCCGTCTCGACCATTTCCACGCCTATGAAGCGCCTTCCCTGAAGGAGCAGAGACGTCTGAGCGCCAGCTCTAGTACGACCCCCAGTAACTCGGTTCAGGGTGACGACGACTTTACTATTGAGCTGCATGAGGACAGCGGCATGTTGATCGCATTCGCCACCCCAGCTTTCTACAAGGTCAGCAGTGATGGTACGAAACGGACGTTCGAGACCGTGGCAGCCAGTGGCGAGGACGACTCCGAGTCGGGTCTCATCATCCAGACCCGCGACGGCCAGCGCGTGCGGCCCGTGCTGAAGCCGGACCAGGTCACGCTGATGGTGGGCACGGGTTACAATCTGTGGGTAGACGCGTCGCACCAGCTCCCAGCCGTGCTACACGCTGTACGGATGCCCGAGGTCGAAACGACGTCGACGCAGCGATTGGTACGCGCCTGGTTCGGCAAGATGACGTTATTACCGTCGTATCAACGCATGTCGAAGCAAGTGCACTTTGACGGCTACACGAATCTGACTACCGAGTATGTGAAGAGCGAGTACCAGGTGGACCATCACGCAGTCGGCTGCGCTCCTGGTCGTCGCCTGGTTGCGACTGCAGAAGGTGAATGCACATACCAGTCATGCACGCCGAAATTTGGGCTTGGGCCACCACTTGGTTGCGAGAAGGCCTGCAATCATGGGGAAGAGAGGGGGTTTGGCTGTGACCTCTTGTGCAACTGTAAAAAGGTTGCTAGTAAGGCAAGCAAGTGCTGGCAAGTATGTGTGAAAGACCTCACTACTTGCGATGGCGAGAAGAAGCAGGTGTGCTCGGGAATGTCCAAGAAATGTGTGTAGTAAGAGTCTTTTACGCATATAACACGCGGATATGATAGGGCTAGTTGGTGGTATTCTTGAAATTTGTTATCGTCAAGCGAAACATCGATGTTTTATATACCTACTATGAAACGTTTGTAGGCGAGCAAAGCGTCCCTCCTGCACGTGGCACATACAGTGCGCGGAGACAATAGATAACTAAATAGCTGCACGATTGCAAATTGGTCACCAGTACGTACCAAAACGCTTTCTAACGATTCAGTAGATTTAAAATATACATATATCGTCGCCCTTATAGAACAGCGAGCAGCACCTTTTCGAGGAAAATCCCAAGCCACTAAGAGTCGTCATGTAATTACACTCTGCGCTCTCAATGGCTAGCTCTGATGTCGTCTCCTCTGCGTTTCTGATGGGTAAACGGCTCTTGTAAGGATCCCCACAAGTCCTCGATCGGATTTAAGTCCAAGGGCAACGCCATCACATCGACTCATTGGTCTCAACGATGTTCATTCGCGACTCTGGCACTGTTCATATGAATTGCTCTGGTGAACTTGAAATCAAGACCGTATCGTGGATGCACGAAGGGCAAGAATTAGGTTACGAGTGTGTGATTGTGATTTTATGTGTTCTGGACACCCTCTAAGAATAGTCGCTCATACGTACCGATGACACTCAATACCCCCTACACACACATAAGTACGGCTTAGCTGCCAGACTGCGGCGTCTTAAGAATGTTCACGTCTTGGCGGTGACCGGGTTGAAAGCACTATAATCTAGGGGATAGCAATCCACCACATGTATGAGGTTATCGACGGTTCATGCAGACACCGTAGGCTATGTGCCATATATTGTAGTTAGCTGGATTTTCAAATAAGGGTACATATTGTCATAACTTGGCCTCATAAGGCGACACTTGGCACTTCCTCTCATACATTTTGTTCGATGGATAGTTGGGGATGTCTGATAACCGCCTCGTCTTGATTCTTTCACCTTTGCCAATGCACGTAACATATCGTTTACCTCATAAGCATGAAGCCTTTGCTCACACAAAACAAACAGTTCAACAGGTAGAACGAACATATATAGTAGAACGGGGAGGACTGAGTCTGGGTGGATGATGTGCGTGACATGGTGACTACGCGGGCCAATGAGCCGTGTTTCAAGTAGCTGGCGCGCGAAGACGCCGAGATGTAGAAGGTGTGAGTGAAGAGTAAATGTCTGACGTGAAAGAATGTAGTGTTAAAGTATAGATTGTGGTGCAGGACATCGCGATATTGCCAAGAATAAACAAATAATAGTGACGTTTAAAACAAGTGAAGAATGAAAAAATGAAGATACAATTATCCATCTATTCGTTGCTGTCGACATTCCGCGGTTGAGCGACTGTCCTTGATGCGACAGTCTTGTAATGAATTTGTGCAATTATAAGCTGATATTACTAACGGCGTTTGCCGCCGTGTAACCTTGCGTTGGTTACCAACCTTGTGTAGGGCACCAACCTTGAGGTCTACCCGGAATCGTCACCTTCGAAGCGTCACGGGCGTTGCATGTGTGACCATTACCGCGCGATTTGCAGCCAGCGGGGCACTCTGCTTTGCGTTGTCATCCAGTTCGGCGGGGGGGGGTGCAGGTATATCTCATACGTGCAAGCTCTTTGCCTATGATCAAAGCTACCATACGTAGCATACAGAAAGAAATTTACGACAATGGATAGGAAAGCACCGAGTTGTCCTTGTTCACGTCCCATTATTTGTCGTCTATATCGATCCGGAGTAAAGGTAAAGACGAAGGATGCCGAGCGCTGCTACCATGGACCAAAGGCCTTAAACATAGACCAGCATGATGTATCGGCGAAGCGTAGGGACCCCGTCTCTTTTGTCCACTTTGACGGCAATGGGCGTCGAGGGTTGACTCGAGTCGAGCGGAAGTTTTTGTTTCAGAGGAATTATTGCATGGCTCGGTACGGACGTCTCTATTTATTAATGACGGGATCGATGCAGTTGTTTGCCCGACAAAACGTTTCTATACATCGTCATAATGGTTATGGACCACCTGTCTTCTGGCCCTTTGCACCCAAGCGAATGAACTCGAGGCTTGCGAGTGCGATTACTAATTTGGATGATAAAACCCACAATATTCGGTTAAAATATGTTTTGAGTATTGCCGAAGTGAATGGTATAAAATGTACAAGACCCAAGTCACTATAAGCCGTTGGCATTTTAGTTCTACTCGTTGAAAGGGGATTATCACTGCTCAGTCTATCAAGTACCACGGATAAAAAACACTTCACATTGGATGTGCCAGAAGTGCTAGACTCGCTGCCATTTAGTGTTGAGCATTTGTTTGTTAGTCCTCTGTCCGCCCTTGATCGCTAGTAAGCTAGTCACGTGCGGGCATTGGTGCGAGTGTATGGCTAGCATTTTCTATGATATCACTATTAGTAACATAGTCGTAAAGCTGCATCTATAATACATACTACCCAAATGGGCGGACATGCAACTTCGTACAACGTCTGAGATACACCTAGCGTAATTTTAAAAGAGAGAGAGAGACACACAGATACAGGTAGATTTTCAAAGTTCGGTATTCATCTTACGCCCAGTCGCTACTAGCTTTCAATCACTTCTTAACGAAACTTAGAGTGCCGGGAGGTCAATTCTTGACATATGGGATGAGAGAACTTTTTAGCAGACATCTGCTATAGACCATTTCCACAATCGCTGCACCACTTCTAAATGGTTCATAGGCACGATGTAGCAATGGTTCTTCCCTGCTCCCATTTACTGAATGTTGAGCACGGCACCACGCTCCTTAAGAGAGGTGTTTGACAAATGTTCAAAAGAACAGTCGCATAGTTCAATCACATCTCTCACTATGCACACTTCTTACCCATGCCAGAACACAGCTGCGGTCCCCCAGCGCAATCGGCGATGTCTACTACACACGTAAACCAACACGTGTTCCCTGGCACCTTTTTCTCATCGCACGAGCAATACTTGGCGCATTCCCCGCCAACAAAATGCTCACTATTGCACATAGTGTTGCAACCAGGTTTCGGCTCATCCTCCGGATTCTTCGGATGGCATACGTTGGACACGCATGCAGCACCCACAAACGAAAGCAGGCGACGACCAGGAGCGCAGCCGACTGCGTGATGGTCGGACTGGTACTCGCTCTTCACATACTCGGTAGTCAGATTCGTGTAGCCGTCAAAGTACACTTGCTTCGACATGCGTTGATACGACGGTAATAACGTCATCTTGCCGAACCAGGCGCGTACCAATCGCTGCGTCGACGTCGTTTCGACCTCGGGCATCCGTACAGCGTGTAGCACGGCTGGGAGCTGGTGCGACGCGTCTACCCACAGATTGTAACCCGTGCCCACCATCAGCGTGACCTGGTCCGGCTTCAGCACGGGCCGCACGCGCTGGCCGTCGCGGGTCTGGATGATGAGACCCGACTCGGAGTCGTCCTCGCCACTGGCTGCCACGGTCTCGAACGTCCGTTTCGTACCGTCACTGCTGACCTTGTAGAAAGCTGGAGTGGCGAAT
>JH597858.1:210661-227751 GCA_000173235.2 Hyaloperonospora arabidopsidis Emoy2
GGTGGATGGCTACACTGGCATTGATACCAGCACCGTTCACTGTCTTGCCCTGCACGTACAACCGTCGGACACTAGGCCCCATGCCCTTCGGGGCCATCATGACCACGTTAATGTCCTTCGGGAACGTCTCATGGACTGACTCCAGATGGCCTAGTAAAAAGCCGTGCGAGAGTCCAAGGGTCGCACCTGGTTTAATAAGTGGAAAGATCTTGGGGTAGAGGTTGACACAGGCCGAGTCACTAATGAGCAGCACGACCAGGTCCGACTCCTTAATAACGTCAAACATCTCGCCCAACGTGCCCTTGTCCTCGGTGAATCCAGCGGCATTGGCCTTCGAAATGGACGACGAGCCTTCACGAAGCCCCACTTTGACCTTGATATCGGTCCCTTCGAGCGACTCGCTCAGGTTCTGCGCCTGAGCGGGACCCTGGGAGCCCCAGCCAATGACTCCAATCTGCTTAATGCCGGCAAAAGCTTTGGGCAGGAGCGAGAGCTTGTCACGACCGCCGGGTAGCACCGTCTCGGTAGTTTCAGCCATTTGAACAGTGCGCAGGTGCTCCTTGAAAACGGCGGAGCTCAGTTTGGACGCGTTGGTAGCAAACGAGCGCGACTGGCGCAGCGCGGGTGACGTGGCACGAAGGGCCGACTGGAGGAAGAGACGCATTTTGAGGAATTTGAAGGATGAGGAGTGCGGGGGATGGAGGAAATTGCAGAGTGAGGAGCTATTTGAGTGGATGGTTGTGGACGACGCAGTGCCACGAGTCCCGTTTGCGCATACGATGAGAGGGGGTTAGAAATGGGTACATTTGTATAAGAAATGCATTGCGTTGAGAGGTAGGGGCGAAGGACCTGTGAGATGTGATGCTTTGTTTATGTTGGTGAGATGAGTAGAGGGATAAGGATTTGGTGCTGGAACGTTCTTCTTGTGGAGATGGAGCGGAATTGGAGAAAGATAAGTTCCTTCGGCGGTTACACCGCGATAGGGTACTGTATCCGCAAAAACGTTTTTTTGCACGCACATCACGTGCTGATATAGTGTAACACAACATCGTAGCAATCAATTTTACACCGACGTATCGGATGGGCGACGTTGAGTGCGTTTGATAAAGATTGACACGCCTAAAGGCGAGGAGGTAATGTACACCTGTCGATTATGCGGTAACAGTCTTCGCAGAGTGCCGACAAGAGTGGCAGGTTGTTGTAATAACTGTATGGTTTGCTTTGGCCGTGGCTGCTTTGGATTGCAAGTCTTGATGCTCTGTTCATTTACATGTACACTATCGATATAATTTGTATGCTGCCGTATCTGAGTTGCAGTCAAAAAAAATTTCGTTTTTCTATTGAGTTGGAGCCCGGAAACGCCTCGCTGTGTTGCACTCATCAGAGCTCGCAAGAACGATGCCTCCAAGTCTGATAATGTACAATCATCACGGCAATGTCGTGCACTGCATCGATAGTCATTCGCTCTATTGTCTTTGTTGTCCTTGACTTCTGCGACGGACGGTGTCTGATTAGGGCGCAGCATTGGCTTCTGCAGGTCGATTGAACAGGACATTATGGCCGGATCAATAACATGCCTTTTAAGTATGTGCCGCCTTAAAGTATGCGCCGATAGGATGGCGTGCTTCGAGTATTCCGACGCTGCTCGTTTCATGTAGTGTTGAGTCTACCACTACAAGCGTAGTGGCATGGAGCTTGCTATTTTATAAACGCTGAAGGATTTTGGCGTCGCGAGGACGATGTGGTGCAAACTACGCGTGTAGGGTGGAACGTGGTCTACAGGAGATCCGTGTAGCATTGAGTCTTCGCGCATTTGCTGCATGAATGCAGTGGGGGTGAACTTCGCATATATATTGGTCGGACTGAAAGAGGGCGGTTGACGATAAAGGGTACGACGACCAACAGCATCTCATGGACAACAAGGTGTAAGCCACAACACGTACTTCTTTTGCTGTTATATTCAAACGCGTAGGTCGATCGATAGGACAAAAGGCAGCATGGACTGCGTGACCATAGAGGCTTTGATTTGGGTGTACGGTACAACTGCGATAATGGCCACAAGAAAGTCTGCTTAGGGAGGCAGGACACTAACAAGTTGTATGAAATGAATGGTACGGGAACAATCAGAACATACTTTTGCCCTGCTCACCGCTACGTTTCGTATAGCATTAAAATCGCAGCGATCCCAAAGTATAGGTGAGCACCTACATGTTTGATTTTGGGCACTTGCTGAGTACAATTTTTTCTATCTTGTTGCGACAAGAGGCCGACACTTCCACAACAAAGTTGCTCCGCCATCCGTTTTGATGCAGATCCGCGCTAATAAAATGTGGCTGCCAAGACGTTGCTCACGACCATCTTTGACCACTATCGACTGGATGTCAGATGGATGAGGAAAACTGTTACAAGAAAGGATGTTACACCATCTCTTTGCAAATCGGTCTTGAGTGCGGGTGACACGAAGTTAGTGTTATGTGCTAAGATGGCGCGTTGTTACGTTTCGAGCGTAAGACCTCCAAGATCGCCTTGTGCAGACAGGAGATGATGGGATAGCAAGCTGTTGCTATCAAGAAGGCCTTATGTTGACTTCTTTCATTGCTGCAGCAAAAACTGATTATGTGTGCACACCAGCGTCTAACAAACTCTTCAGTACTACATGTCAGGTGACGGGTTTTGATCTCTCTTTCTATACCTAGCGGCGAAAGCGACCCGAGCCTACATGCATTTATCGGTATGCCAGACAATCCGAACAATCTCCGCAATGCTTTAGCGTGACCGTTTACTTTCTTCAACCACACAAATTATGCTTACTTCATAGATATAGAGATGTGATGTGCCTCATACAGTCATAAAAGGAGCCGACATGGATCAAAGTAGGAATACGCTTAAGTAGGAGAATGCTCTTGCAGCATACAACAGACTGGTGATTAACAAACAGTCGTCGCAACTCTGTGATGTCCACAAAGAGCTTGCAGCCTTCCATTCCTCGGCTAGACGTCAATAATTAGCCAAGTAAGAAAACTCTATTTGGACGAATGCAGTTCGTACTCTAGTTTTGGGACCTGGTGGCGGAGAGCAAACGATAGCAGCTTCCCGAGCAACACCTCATGATTCTCGTCTACAACCGTGCGAGCAGACGAGTTGTAGCTTTTCGTCCTCAGCAGCTCCTTTGTATCTTCAAGTTGAATCATAGCAAGCAACACTGAACAACACCACCACCATATGTCAGTCAGATCACATTGGCTCGCAACAACCTTTTCCAACAACACTTACCTCTCATAGGCGCCCAAGCGTCTGTCGCGGCGTAATTAATCTGGGCCTGACTCAGCACTGGCGCTTCCCAGTCCGACACTTGCATCTCTTTATCAAGCGATACTCGCAGAAACACTTGACACGCTGTCTTCAGTCCAGGTCGCATGCATCCAAGTTTTTGTGTAATATACAGCGTATCGACTGTCGAGTTCACTGCTTGGACAAGCCCGAGCACCTTCAAATGACGACAGTCGTCACTCAACGAGTGGCCGACTTTCAAGACGTCCGGGTCGGCAAATAGCTCCTGCAGCATCGGAGGCAGCGGTTTGCCTCGTTGCAATCGGTACAGAAAAGCCCGTTCTAACGTACACACTTGAATCAAACAGACGGGATTGCCCTTCTTCCCCTTTAACGGGGAAAAGTCCGGTCTCGCCTCGGTATCTACGCCCACAACTTTCTGATCTCGTAGATATTCTACATATTGCTCTTCCTCTATCTCCGAGTGGATCACTGCAATTTCACCTTCAAATACAAAACCCGGCAAATGATCATAATCCTCTAATGTCTTTGCTCCAAAGTGACGGAATAGAAACGAGCCTTCCCGAAACAGCGGCAGGTCTTTCACGCGCGCATGTCGCGCCTTTTTTAGTCGTAACATCCGCGCAAACTCTTTCTGCCGTTTCTTGGCCATCGCACACTCCGGATTTCCAGCTGTTATTTCGACCATTGGAATCGAATGGCGGCTGGAGACAGGCGGTGAGAGTGCCACTGTCTCATTGGTCAGCGCCGCCCGGAGCCGATTTAACTGCTGGCGCTGCTTCTGGCCTGCTGGAGAGATTAAAGCAGTACTTTTAGTAGTTAAAAGCTCCTGCTTACTTGCAAAGGAGGCGGTATCAGATGGCAGACGGGACGAAGGCCGTATACGTTGACCGATGCGCTTGATGGACCGCATGCGTCGCCAGATCGAGTCCCGCGTAACCTTTTTAGAAATGCGACTTCCTAGCGGAAAAAAGAAACGGATTGGACGAAACAAAACCGGTTATAAGACCGGTTTTCAGTTTTATATGACCGTTTACAATGTCCTTCTGACCAGTTATACCCCCTCGGTAAAGTGTCACGCCCCCTCTACAATCCCTTAAGTGGTGCTTTGTACCATGTTCGGCGCTGGCCAAGTTATTCGGCCTGCAGAGCCCTCACTGCCGGTCTTCTCGACACGCGAGATCCGCTTTCGTAAGGCGCGTGACGCCAACACGCTCTTGTTCTTCATTCCGGCGCATTCTAGTTTACTGCTGTCGCTGCTACGTCCCGTCTGCCACGCGTACACCAAGCAAGACATGCGTTGTTTACACTTACTTCAGACTGTGGCCCTTGTACCCAGTGGCAAGTGGAATAAGGTGGTGGTTACTGTAACCCAAGCGTTAAAACTGCCTGTTTCGCCACGGATTAAGGGCCAATTAGAAGAAAAGTTACGCCCTTGGGTTACAAAGCTACTTCAGGAGGGCAAAAGTTGTCCGTTACTTTGCCTGCAACTTAAGGAAGCAGTGGCTGATTGTTTACGTTGCTGGATTGATGATCCGGTTGAAGGTTTTGTTTTAAGGAAAGAACATGTGGTTAATGGCATGAGATTGGACGATCTTGTGGCTACACCTGCAGGAGATGGATATTTACAAGGATATCGTTCCGAAGACGGTTTCTGCACGGTTATCTACCCGTGGGGATATGGAATTGTGCATATCGACAAGGTGAAAAAAGTGGAGGTACCAGCTAAAAAACGATTGAAAAAGCGCCTGTTCAACGAGTTTGATGCACTTGAACATGAGCTACTTTACGAGCAGATTGAAAGGTTGTTGGAGAATGTGCCGTCACCAGCACTAGAGAAACAGGATTCGGTGAAGAAGGAAGTTAGAGATGTCGGTGGTGGAGCAATACCAGGGGGAGTTGAGCATTTTAAAGAGCTGCTATCGTCGTTGGAGGAGGAGGTGAGGTGACGGGTGGGAGGTTACGGGAGGTCTGAGGATTGGCTGATTCGGGTGTGGGTGTTGTGTTTTTGTGTTGCAGCATGTGGATACGACGGTGTTGCGCGGAGATCTGGGTCTACTGCGCCGCGTGCAGGCTTTAGTGAACAAGGTGAAGGAAGTTTGTCGTTCACAGACGCCACAAGAGCCTGAGCGGAAGCAAGTGCGATCACATGAAGATGTGTTACTCGAAGAAGATCAGGAAAAAGCTGACCAGGCGGCGCATATGCAAGAACAGTGTGAGGAGCCAGAGCAATGAGGTAGGGGAGCGGTGCAGCAGGAGCTTGTAGAGAAGGAGAACGAGGTAGCTTTGTATGAGCATACGAGACAGAGGCGTGAAGCACTGCGGCTTGTGACAATTTTGCGTGTATCTTGTCTGGAGATGGGACCAAAGTTGAGATCGAGGGTGCAAACGACAAAGCTCTTTCAAGGCGCTTCTCCCCAGCGATACCGTTCTGGGCTATATGATACCATGATTACAATACACAACAGCTGCGGCTAGAATGAGCAAGCACCAGTTACGTCCTCGTTATGGTTAAATTGCTGTCTATTTGAGCCACATCAATGAATGGTCTATGTCCACCACGCACGCGTTGGTTAATCTACAATCGACTACAAATATTTAGCAAACAAAGTCAGTTTGTTAGTCAGCGCGTGGGTCAGCTGGGTACTCCGTTATCCACAAAGTCTTCTTTCGTCAATTGTGTTGTTCATGGGCTCTTTCTTCAATATGAAGCTCCGTCTCGTGTTCCACTCAACGCATGGATATCGACAAACAGATGGAGCTGCTCTTTTTGCCAGCACGATTTGCGGCTGTTTCACCATGCACCAACTGAGAAACAGATGGAAGATACCCTTTCTATCAGCAAGTTGCAGTCACGGTCTAGCAGCTACTTCGTTCATGCACATGTAAAGCGCTCAGTACGCACATTAGGACACCAAACCGAACGACGGTATTGACTCCCTGCCGTGGACGATGCAAACTCTCGCACAAGAGCAAGGTCAGCAATTGACCGTAAACATCCAGCCGGTGACCATTTTTCGGTAGGGTGTGGAGAAACATTCGTGTCAGCGTCTGCTCGTCATCATCTGGTATCGGCTTCGATCGATCGATCGTTCCGGAAGCGCTTAGCAAAGACCGACGTAAAGCACGTGTATCTCTTGTAGCCTTTGAGCAGCACGTCCATAACGCTTTCAATCAACAGTTGGGGCCTACAATCGCATGCTCTTCGCCCTATCCGAATACTTTTTACGCAGCTTGATGTTGTCTAATTTTGGTAGTATAGTTTAGTCACTGGAACTTCGATTCCTTGAAGCTTGTACGCAACTTTACCGATCTAATAGGCTCCAATTGCTCGCAGCAAGTGAGAAGGGCGTCCGAGGAAGTTTCAGCTGCAGCTTCAGTGAGGTAATCAACGTCGTTTGTAAAAGCGGGCTCGTGCGTTTATGTACTTACAACAGCTGATAAATTAGAGGTTGCGAGCTGCGGCTTGTCACCGACAGCTGGTACAATTAGAGGTTTCTGAGCTGCAGGTTCGCTCGAGCTGCAGGTTACTAACACACATACGAGGAATTACAACAAACGCTCTATAAAGGTGACTTACGAATCTGCCGCGAAGGTCTCATCAAAAATATACACGGGGTAGCGCTGTCTTTTATACAAAGCCTACGTTGTTGCTGGACCAGCCACACCTCCTGCGTTATATGGAGGTCGCGTCTCACACGTCTGTATTATTGTCCATCGTTGCAATGTTCTATCATCCACAGACTCTTGGTTGAGAGTGCATTACTCAAATACAGATGGGGAAGTCGTACGTTAAACAACGTCGTGAATTGTGCCACATGGCGGCTGGTAAACAGTTCGTCGCTCGTTGCGTTGTGACCACGTCCACATACATACACTCAATCGATCCTTCTTCTACTTCAAACAGATATGTAGCGTCTCACGATCCCATCTATAAGCTCAACCTGCTGGTTTCCAGGTAAAGGCGTTTGTCTAGGTTGTGATAGCGGTCGCTACTATCCCTCACGAGTTCACGACAAATGGCCAAATGATAATACCCACTTGGTTTGACTAGCGCCTAACTGCGAACCGCTTTAGCAGCACATACATGACAGTGCATTGTTCACTTCCACATTTGCCTTCAAGCCCTCGAGTCGTTTACACTTGAAGTACAAGTTACACCATGGTTGCTACGATGTCCGACACCCGTCGCTTGATCTTCGCTCTCTGCTCCTTCATTGCTGCCCAGAGTAATATCGCTGCTTCGGCACTCGTCAAGGATGGCTTAGCCCTTCCTCAATCTTCTGCAGCCGGTATTGGTGCTTGCCTCAAGAAAGCTGGCATCGAAAACTCGATGCCCACCACTTCAACATGGACGGTGGACACGGAAGCGTGGAACTCGCGTGTGAGCCCCAAGCCTTCGGCTGTCGCCTTCCCTAAGACCGAAGAAGAAGTTTCCGCTGCTCTGAAGTGCGCTGCTGCCAACGGTGTCAAAGTGACGACTCTCGGTGGCAACCGGTCGTTCTCCAGTATGGGCTTCGGTCGCAATGACGGTGCTCTAGTCATGAACCTGAAGTACTTCAAGCATCTGGAGTACGACGAGTCAACCCAGCTGCTGTCGTACGGCGGTCCCGTCATGATCTCGGAAGCTGCCAACTTCATGTGGAACAAGTATCAGCGCACACTTCCCCACGGTCGTTGCCCTGATGTCGGTATGACCGGTGTCGCCGCCTCGGGTTTCGGAACCCTCTCGCGTGCCAGCGGCACGGTGCTGGACAACCTCGTGTCCGTGCGAGTGGCTCTTGCTAACGGCACTATCGTGAATGCTGATGCCAAGCACAACGCGCCGCTGTTTTGGGGTATTCGTGGTGCCGCTAGCTCTTTGGGTGCAGTTCTTGACTTCAAGATCAAGACCCTTGCACCTCCCTCGAAACGGGCGACGAACTACACGATCTCTTTCGGTAAAAGCTACGAGGCAACGCAGCAGGACAACGTTGACGCTCTCATTGGCACGCAGAAGTGGGCCCAGAGCAAAGACAACAACGACCTGCTGTCCATCCGTTTCGGCCTTAAGAAGTCGTCTACTCTGCAGGGCTTCTTTTACGGTAGCAGTGCGGAGGCAGCAAAGGTCTTTGCGTCGCTCAAGAAGTATTTGCCTGCTGCGATGAACGTGAGCACGACCGAGAACGACTTCTGGGCTTCGGAAGAGATTACGACACCTGGCCTCGTGAAGCAGACGCTTACTCCTCGCCGTTACTTCTATATTACATCGGTGACAATTCCGAGCAATGCCCCGCTTACCAACGCTACGGCGTGGGAGCTGTTCTCCAACACCGCCTTTGCTCCTAAGCTACCGGACGCTTCTGCCTCGGGTTTCGTGGACTTTTGGGCAGGCGAGTTTGCCAAGACCGTTCGTTCTGGTGATTCAGCCTGGAAGCACAACGACAATCTGCTCTTGGTTCGTTGGGACATGCGTTCTTCGGCCTTTAACGTGCCGTTTGCGGAAACTTCGTTGGATAACATGCGCACCAACTTCTATAAGTTCGTGAACGCTTACAAGGCTTCGGGTGGTAAGCCTGGTGGGTTTACGACGTACCGTGACGAGAAGTGGACGACGGCGGAGATGGCTGAGTATTTGTACGGTGGCGGCAACTATGCCAAGCTGCAGAAGATCAAGACCGAGTACGACCCGAACGAGTTGTTCAACACGGACGCCCAGGCTATTCGCGCTTTGAAGAAAAAGACCAAGTAGACTTGGCTGGAACCTTTGATCGGGAAGGATCACCTTTGCTTGCTTTTTAGTATCTTCCGTAGCGTTAAAAGATGAAAAGATGCTGTTCTTTTGCCTGGTTTCTATTCCTTTCACTGATGTACCTGGTCTCATGCGGCGTGGTGGCATCTAAAGTAACGATATACGGCTGTTGGTGCAGCAAGTACGGTTCAGTGTTACCACACAAAAATGTTTTATTCCCTTATTGCGAACTCGAAGCTGATTAGTGACTGGTGCACGAGGTGATAGTCAAACTTCCCAAGGCCTATCGTATGTGTCTGTCTGTAAATTAAGGTTTTAGTACCGTGTACGTCCTACAAACTTTGATCTATTATATCCCCTTTCATAGTTAGATATGCTTTATCTGTTTAACCCTTGAAGACGTCCCGATTTGTGACAATAAGAAAGTGTAAGCCACACACCCACACCAATTCCCCCACGTGATAAGCTTTAAGTGATTAAGGACGATCATAAAGCAACGAAGCAAATACTTGACACTTTAAGGCAGCGAAAATATCGCACCTCCGGCAAACAGTAAACGTGAAGCGTATTGCATCCGTGATACTTTTTTGAAAATCTGTAAGTGTAAGAAGTTATGGTCACTCGTCTCGCTCGGTGGTCGAGAAAACTCCCTCGCTTTTGTTTGCCCTCTTCACCCCAATCGATCTTATGTCTTTAGCGCATTTTGTTGTTGACGTCGTTGCCGGGCAGAATCATCCTCTGACTCCCTTTTCTCTCATCCTTCTCTTTTATAAATCAACAATTAGCTTCAACAAACAACAGTACAGCAACTCTGTAATTTCTCACCTCACAACGCACCATACGTATCCCAGCCGCCTCCCATCCTGATTTGGTAAGTGAATTCCCAGAACTTAATTCAGCCCTCCCGACTGAATTCCTTTAGATAAAACGGCGAGCTTCAGATCCTGCCCCTCTATCTTACCTAAGGTATGTTAGCGGTGACAGTGTTTTTATGGTTATTGGTTTACGTCATAGTCGTAAATCTAAGTGCAGACGTGTCAGCATAGGATAGTTTTGAATACTAAGTCATCCATGTATGTTTAGTCTGGGTACGGTACATCGCGCGTAGTTCTATAACCATGGTTTGATTCTAAACACGGTTCAGCTCACGTAAAAAAAACAGAATAGTTGTTATTAATAACTTTTCGCTAATTTAATTTTTTGTTGTTCTAACATCTAGTTAACCCTCTGGGCCTTGATCCATTTACTTTGGTTTGATTAGAGCCTGGCTCTGAGTCGTGACCTATAACTCATACGAACAAAGCGGCTTTGAAGTATAAAAGTTTTCTCGGATTTAAGATTGCTTTAGGTTCACTACAATTGGCAGCACTTGTAGCAATCTTCACCTGAGCATTCTTAACTCGTACAATGGAGGAAGTTGATTACCTCTCTGAGGCCCAACGAACGATTATAATTAAGCTAATTGATTTGGTAGGCGTTTAGCAATTAATCCTCATCGTATTAAAAGTCCTGTGTGTGTTGAACGTACGCCTCGGGGGCTTCATGCAACTTTAAGTCAGTCAAGTCTGGAATACAAGACCGATAGCAGCGGCTACGCCACTACACTTTGTGCCCGAGTACGACGAGGCACTCGTCCATCAGAAATGAACACATCCGTGGGGGGAGGGGTACGAATGATCCGACTGTAAATGGGGATCACAGTAGTCATGCTCGATATTTGAGAGAATAAAGAGGACCAACGCGCGGTACGTTCTTGAGATGTTGCTTTTCCAGGTGGGATTCGCTAAAAGATAAGGCTCTTACAAGCGTTATCGCTGCTCAACCATGCATATAGCGGGAGGTCGCGCTTCTTATCTATCGTCCGGGGTGATTGTACTTGTCGTACAAATTACCAAGGGTCAAGAATTATCGTTGCTGCTATGCAGACCGATCAACTGCCGAAGCGGTCCTTTTACTCTTATATAACAAATCTACGTGCTGTCGTTACCCGGACCGACACGTTCCACATGCATCTTTCTTCATTCGAAGGGGGTTTGGGTACAGTGTTGAGCTTTGATTTAAACTCTGAGGCGTCTCCATTGTCGTACAAGTCCATCTCGTCTAGAACCTTAATTTCTTTTGATATATCCTAATTCCACGGAGCTCATCTATGCTATGGATATAGAAGTTAAGCTTCAAGCTGGTGGGCAGAGCACGTAAACACGTCGATGATATGTTTGTGGTTGTACGAGGCACTTACGCATAAGTTGACTTTTGCTTAACCGCGACAGGCTCAGACGAGCCGAAACCCTGTCTGAAACCAGAAACATTTACGGAGCAGGAATATTTACAATAAGTAGGCTCAAGATTCTCACGGTGGGATGAATAGGTTGTGCTGAATCTCTCAGAGGCATAGTTAAACAAGAATTAACACAAAATGACTTCTTGGAATCAATTATTGAGCGCATGTGCTATCAAGGCTCGTTAGTCGCGTAGTTGACTGTGAAGTCTCTCATAATCCCTAGGCGATTTTGATTGAATCCGAGCGTCGGGAGATAACGCTCGACGTGTTCTCCAAATGAGATAAGCAATATGCTAAGGTGCTGAAATTGCAAGAAGGTGACACTATCCTTGTTCTTTTAGCGTCAGGGACACATGTCACGGTGCCGAAAGGTCCGGTGAGCTATCATTATTTTTAGACCTTGCTATCATTAACCTCAGTCTGTTGCTGACTTGAATTCGATGTATCATTTCATCTTTCGTATGGCTTGGCCAGAACGCCACAAGCCATTAAATAATTGAAATTTAGAGAAGATGACGGAATACACTGTGTTCATAACAGAGCTTGGGGGAGTCATAACCCACCACTTCGAGAAAAAAATCGCTATCGGTGCAAACTTCTCGCAGCATTGGTTCATTTGATAGACATTGGGACATTTGAACTCATTAGTTCTGTTAATATCAACAAAATTAGACTCGAGTCGGGCTTTGTAAATGTTAGTAACGGTACGCGGAGGCCGTTAAAATTTATCGTTGTGATAAGCGAATCGCTGACTGCTGAAAGCATTGTTGCCCTAGCGATTTATGCCGCGCGGCTTCCTCAGACCACCCAGAGGTGTCCTCCGGGTTCAGTGACGCTGTTCCTCGTTAGGAGCCCGCACTTCTCCTTACACTATGGGGCTTTTCAGCTTGTAGGTCCTCCAGCCCACCCAACTAGCACACACCCTTAGGTGAGGGTTGGCAGGGCGGCCACCCATTGGTGGTTGCTCGTCTACATATTAGCCTATCTCCGGCATCCTGTAATCGAAACCTCCCACCACGGGTATCGATCCATGTACCTCCCAGTCCCAGTGTTGTTGCCCTAGAGCCGAGTCATTAATGGTTTAAACCAACTTAACTATGTGGAGAAGAATCTATAACCCACTCAGTGAAGTTAGCTGAAATTGCAACGCAAGGAATTTTCCTGCTTATAAGTTTGATGATAAGCCGAGGCCTTTAATGGTATACCCAATTCAAACGCATAAATTACATTTGACGAGAAGCCGAGGCAATCAGGGATATACCCGATTGATATTCATGTATTGAAACTCAATCTACTGGGTGATTATCTCAACGAATGTAACTTATTACCAATTGTAGGTAGTGACAATGGATTTTGTATCGAGCAAGTGACTTTGATGTACACATATCAATTTTGGGAATAATACTGTCATACGTCTATATAGAAACATGGGTGGAGCCCAAAACATAGTTTGAGAAGTAAAGAGTCCGATTAGTTACCGGGTGACACCAGAGAACAGCTGTATTCATTCATTAATCGAGTGCCTGGTAATTTCGATGGCAATGCTAGCATTCGGCTGTCCTAATATTGTATGCTCTGTAAGGTAAAGACGTGTGTCTATGCCTTAAAGGATGGAAGCTTACAAGATATGGTGATGGATATACCCGTTGTAATCTAAATTCTTATTTACTTTTACGCGATTACATCCAAGACGGCAAGAAGATGGCACACCATACGTTTATGGATCTTTCATCTTAAAGTATCCTATAGATCCCTGCTACTTTTTGGTAAGGCGTTTTTTTACACTGTGTCACTATCTACCTTCGGTATTACCTCCTAATAAAGGTGTACGCCATGAAATTGACTTAGTTACTAGCAAAAAAAGGATTTCACAAATGGCTTGGCTTTGCCAATAAGTTGCACCATAGAAAAATTTGCGCGTAGATGACACTTCCGTTGTCTGATCGTATACCAAGAATGTGAACTGGTATTGAAACACCGCACATGTAGATGTTTCGGATTATTAAATCATAGTCTGCTTTCATGCTTCGATATCAGCTATCATGGATCCTAAACTTTTGTTCCACGTCATCTGTGACGCGTCTGAGACTTTCATCTAATACGCTTTACTACAAACAGATACTGAGTATAGCGAGCGCGCCATCTCTTCTACATATTGTCTTCTTTAAGTTTTATAGAAGGACAACACAGCTTCTAATGAGAAACTACTTGCTAAGAAGTATGTACTTATCGAAAAGGGAGTATATATGATTCGTGCCAACAGTTTGTGTTAATTTATGATCATGAGTCGTTGCACACATCGACTCAGTCGCCTCACCTCTCGTAGAGAATGTTCAGATGGTTTCATTCTTTTCTGATTGCAGCTCCGAGGTGCAGTATAAGCCAGGTATACGCATACTTTGGCTTACGCGTTGTATCACCTATCAAACTATCACCTTGCTAGCGGTACGACATGGTCGTCTTCACTTACTGACACGATCTGTGCTGCTTCTGCACATAACAACAACTGTGTAGAGATGCTACATGCTTTAAATATCAACGTGACTAATCTTCGATCGTTATTTGTCTTCACGGTTACACGAAACTCTAAAACAATATTTTATCCTTTATGGTATGTTGCTCTTTTCAAGTGTGTGGTGGATGTCTTATGACATGCGTGTGACGCAATGGGTGTAAGTTAATGCAAACCAACATTACAAGCAAGGCAGAAGTTTTATGAATTTCTATAATTCCGTATACCAAGTCTTTCCATATGCTTCAACATCCAACCCTCAAATGTATTATATAATGTTTAAAGTCGAAGCTACACCCGCGCTTTGTCAGACATTTCACTACCATGTCCAACAAAGGCTTAGAGTATACGTTAAACTTTCTTATCAGGTTCCGCACGCATTTCGTGGAGTAAACTGGCTGCAAATCTGGAATCGGCTCACGTGAACGTGGAGACGATTGCGCAGGAGTGTACAAATATGGCTGTGCCATGGATAGCTGTACCTTCGTCAGGATATCCACATGCCGTTCCAGGCACTTTGGACTTTCCTGGCGTCCACATGCGACTTTTAGACCTGTTGGAATGTTCGGAACGATCCGCACGCTCGCGGGTCATTTATGGACCTACGCACGCGTCTCGCGAAGCTGCATCCACTAATTTAGGGAACCTTTAATCTCCTCTCAGTTTTCTGGTAAACTCCCCTCAGTTTGATATAACGCTACATAATTGGCTAATGTATATGCCTGAAACAAGGCACGTACATCCGCATATCTTGAGGGTATTATATCGCTAAAACCGGGTTTTAAACGTCAATTTCCCCCATCCAGTATTCTTGGCGATCGTTCTTTTGTGTTCTTTAGCGCAGGATTATGTCAAGCTTTGCGTAAAACGTTTGCGGACTCGAAGATTCTACGACCGCAGATGCGCGTAATCGCTCACGTTATATTATAGGGCGACGCCTACACCAGCGCGTAATTTACATCGCGCTTACATGCAAAGTTTTCTGCGCTAGGGAGTGGTAGACTAATTCTTTCTTTATTATTCATTTTGGAGCGTGTTCGATTTCTTTCGTATCGCGTGCACATGACGCGTGTTATAATTATTATTTGTCCTGTGTGTTACCGTATCGATTCCTTTTCTCTCATGTGCTGTTCCTGAATTTTCAATTGATCATACAGGAGGACATGAAGATGGTAATGCACAAGGAGTATATAGCCAAGCGCATGCGTGGAGATAAAACGGATGCTTTTCGTATCACGAAGCTGTTGAGTCACCGCAACGAGAGATGCTGCTTTACGATAATTCAGCTGCTGGTGCTGCCAATGAAGCCGGGGAAGCTGAATGCTCGTGTAATTAGGATTATATTACAGTTATGCACGAGTCATTGCGCCTACAACGATAATAGACTCGTGCTCAGGAATACAGCCAAAGTTATTTTGATCTATAAATTGGTTCCGTTAAGTTATGTAGGTGCTGGTTCAATTAAAATTCCACATCGTCGTGCATCGTGACCCACCTCGAGTAACGGCCGCATCTTCTTCACAAATTCCAACGAATCTATTGTATCGGTGATGCTGATCGCTGCTTGCTTAGGTTCGATATCATGGCTTTACAATCACTCACTGACATCTTCTGGTTCAAGGATATTGCTTGCTGTGGCTAGATCGCCGACAATGACGTCCACCGGACGAAGTTTTGTGCAAAAAAGGCTCAATTGTATATGAAAAAGATTGACCGTTAGAACCAGCTGATAGTAATATCGTTCCCTCAATTCGTACCGCATAATTCGCCAATCATGTAGCGTTATATCAAACTGAGGGGATTAACCAGAAAACTGAGGGGAGATTCACGGTTCCCCTAACTTAATAATTAATCGTAGGGGCTCTAAATTTGAGCAAGAGTCTATCAGATACGATGCAACTTTTGTGCTGACTAAGAACAATACACTAATGATACAGCGACCACCTCCAGCGTGCTCGCTGAAAAGATATCCTATAGTTTCTATTGGATAAATAACCCTATCGTCTACATCCCTATGGTTTACGATAGTTTTATCGAAGTGTAAAGGCTACCCTGAGTCTCAGAACTCGTAAGAATATACAGTACTCCCCCTCCCAAATTTCCCTTACGCTGTTGATTTTTAAACGCCACGAGCACGGTTTACTTGCTATCCAGGCCACTTACCACTCGAAGATGGAGAATAAGATAGATCTACGGCCATTATGTGGAACGTATAGCTGTGACTGCAGTAGTAGTAGAAGAACTTGTGCACTGATTAGTGATATATTCTGCCGCATATCGAAGTTGATGCACCGATTGAAATGTGCCTTGAGCTTTGGCTTCGTTTCGTTATAACCAAATGTCAGCTCGATTCGGACATCATAGAAAGCCTTTATCAGTTCGAAAAAGCTTCAACAATGTGCAGCTCACGCACTATCGAGTCAAGCATCTACTAATAATTTAATGACCTTATAGAGCTGAGTTGTTGCAGTTTACGCAGGCATTCTACCCAGGTTTGACACTATCCGCCTCTTCGTGTTAGTTTCTTCTGTGAATAAAAAAACAGTCATGTCCCTCATTAAATGTATAGATAAACTGCGTGCTAATTGGCCCGGATTGCGCAAGTACTCACAAAACCCCACTGCGATTGGAAGCTGCATACAAGACAAAGAACGGGATACCAAGATAAAAAACGGCTCAGGTGTTCAGAAGATTTAACCAAGTACTTTTAAGTATGGACCAAAAGAGATCGCGATGCATTCGTACCAGATCGCTGTGTGAAGAGTTAATCACAGTAATCGAGCCTCGATCGCAACACAGAGCGGAATCGACATCTTCCATGGTCGTAATGAAGAGCTCAAGCCAGCCCAAAATATAGGTACACAAGGTCAGCACTAGATTTTACAGCAAGGCATGTATCAGATACCCCCTTCGTGAGTTGACAAGTTTGGGTAAGTGGAAGGTAGCACCTCATATCATCGACTTTGTGAGAACGACTTCACCAGAACGGTGCGCGTGTCCGGATCTTCTAAGTCCGTTAGATTTCATTGCAAATCCACCGGAAACGATGTTAAGATCAAGCAAAAACAAAATTATATTTTCATCGACAGAGAGATTGGCGCAGACACGCGGAATACAAGATCTTCGAATAGGCAAAGTTTTGGAGGGACTTTGGCGATCATAAACTGAAAGCGGAAGATCAAGAGATCGATCTGGACGAGAAACATAAATTCTCTCCCTAGGTCCCTTTGAGGACCGCCGCAGAGTGCTCTGCACAGTTCGATTTTCGACGAAAG
>JH597866.1:31773-59413 GCA_000173235.2 Hyaloperonospora arabidopsidis Emoy2
CCACGAGCTGCTGCAGTCGTGAGCGAAAACAGATTCTTCGACAAATCTTGAACGTGAAGCGTGTTCTCGAGTCGAGCATTTATCCACGCATGCCCTGTCCAAACGCGCAGCTTCACCGTCCCGTGGCCGATGACTTTAAGCTTCATACTATATAAAATAACAATATAAAAATGTAGTAAAGGTTCACGGGGTCTTTCCGTCTAACTATAGAGAATCCGCATCTTCACGGATAATTCAAATTCACTGAGTCTATATTGGAGACAGTGGGGATGTCGTTACACCATTCATGCAGGTCGGAACTTACCCGACAAGGAATTTCGCTACCTTAGGACCGTCAGAGTTACGGCCGCCGTTTATTTTATTTGATAAATCTACATCTAATTTTCAATATTTATTTAAAATCGATTGGATTAATCAATTGGCCCTCATGAGTTGGGCTACACACGTGCTACAATGATAATTACAATGAGAGACAACAATTTTAAAGTTGGAGCAAATCTTTAAAAATTAGCTTAGTTCGGATTAAGGGCTGAAACTAAACTTAATAATAATAAGTTTTTATTAAACTTATTGGATATAAATAAAACTAAAACTAAGTTAAAATAATATTAAACTTATGTTTAATTACTTTTTTTATTTATATACAAATTTTTAATATATTTTGAATAAATTATATAGTATTTTAATGATAAATATAGTAATATGGATTCATAGTCATTATTTAGTCCGATAAAATCTCTTATTATAAATTTTAAATATTTTATTATTCCCATATTTATATTTTAATTGCTTTATAATTTATTCATTCAATTTTATACAAAATATAAAACTTTATTTTTTAAATTATAATTTTTTTAGAATCTATATTATTTTTATAATTTTTATAATATAAATAATAAAGGAATAAATTCCTCAAGTACGTGGGGACTTGTTCCCTCGACGTCTTCTAGGCGTGGTTGCGCTACCACAACTAGGTCCTCTACGATCGACTCTCCAGACGATCTAGGATCATCGTGTTGCTCTGTGTGGGCAACTGGTTTATTCTCCCTTGGATGTCGCCCGTTAGGCGTGCACCCATGTCCCGATACACTCGACTTCTTCGAGTGGTGGACCTTCGGCGCTGTCTGTGCATCAGCACAGCCGCCGGCAGCTTCCTCCACAGTGTGATTGGTTGTCACACTGTGATCTTGTGCAGTCGGACTAACGGCCGTACCTCTAGTGAGGCCATCACACTCACTCGCAGTACATACACACGCTTGTGGACGCTCCAAGACGTTCATCAGATGGCCATCTGATGAACAAGTGGCGGGCATCTTCACGGTTCGATGCTGCCAGCTGACCCTTGGCTCGCACCTTCTGAGCCAGAGTAACCCTAGGATGACATCAAAATTTGTCATCCAAATCAAGTACGATGAAATCATCATTGTACTGCAAATCTTCTAACGTGTAGCGAAATTTCACTACACGTTTCATCACTGCTATAGATGCGCCTGTTGCGAGGCTCACCGTTAGCCTCGTAGGAGGAGTAACGCGCTCAACGAACTTGAGCCTACGATCTTCTAGCGACTGGCGACGAACAAAGTTGTTCGACGCCCCACAGTCAACTAAGACACGAAGTGACAAACCTTTTTCACTTCTAAATTCAAGATGATGAGGGTTACCTCATGACCAATTGCAGAGACACACAAGGATTGTGAGTCTGGAGCAACTTTTATCAATCGATTTGCAAATTCTATTGAGGTTGCTGGATCAGTAGGGCGCTCCGCCCCTACTGACCCCGACCGTTTTTTTACGGTCCGCTACGCTGTTGTGACTTCGCGACAGCGTCGGATCCACGTCCGTTGCCCTTCTTGGCGGACGGTCGGGAAATTTCCCAGTGTTTCGAGACACTGGCTATGTGGCACTACACTCATAAGCGTAGTGCCCTAGCTTTTGACAGCGATTGCACTTTAGCAATCGCTTATTGCCCGAAGAGCGAGGTCTCTCGCTCTTGACACAGCAGAGGTCCATAGGTTCTGGACCTCCGGTATCCTGTCGTCTCTGTGGACGATAGGAGGACGAGTTCATATGAGCTTGTCTCATACTGAAGTCTTCCTGTTCCGCAACTGAGATCGCTCGATCGAGCGTATCCAGTTCCAGGCGAAACAGGTGGGTCTTTACGGGACCATTCATAAGACCCTTGATAAACACAGTTACCTGTGTTTGTTCATCAATCGGCTTCGCCACGATACAACTCACGAGGTATCGTGTGTTCTGGGCGTAAGCGTGCAAGTCACGCTTATCCTGCTTCAAATCCAGGATCTCAGCTCGAGCCCTGAATTCGGCACGCGGCGGTTCAAACGTTTGTCTGAGCCGCTACTTGAAATCGTTCTACGACTCAAAAGCATATGGGTCGTGAAGCTTGAGCCCTAAGGCCCAAGCTTTAGCACGTCCGGCTAGGTAGGACATGCCAAACACCTCCATCGCATCATCAGTGATGCGACGGCGTTCGATGGCGTTGTCAAGTGCGACGAACCATTTCATGAGGGATTCACCCTCGACTGCCTTGAACTTTGAGATGTCAATCTTCAAAGGTTCGGGTCAACGCGCATGCATCGGCCCGCCAGCAGCAGCATTATATTGCTGTTGCTGATGGTAGAGCGAGGCTACTTGAGCCCGCGCCACATCAAGTTCATTCTGCATGAACTTGGTTACCGCTGCATGTTGCTCGTCTACTTTAAAACCGAGCAACATTGCACTGACGGCAAGGACACCCATGATCGAACCCATTCGTTCGACTGCCGCCCATTCGGCATCGCTCAAATGGGGAAAGTCGTCACGTGTTACGTGACAAATGGCATCGTCATCATCCAACATGCCTAAGTTCATTTTGGATGGAATGCGGTCCTTGGACGGACTACAAAGTGCTACCAGGTGTAACAGGGCACTGGTCGCTAGTATTGATTCAGTACTAGCTCTCCTACACTGACAACAGTGTAGGCGGGTGCCCCGTGACTTCACGTACACGGTACGCAGAGGAAGAGGAAGAGTAGTCTTTCTAAGGAAACGAACTCTGAGATATAGGAAAAGATAAACTGTATTTAATATAATGGTCCTAATTCTTCTGTCTAATTCTTCGTACTAACTTCATTATATTAATCTACATCTACGTATGGTGACGTCTTGCACACCACCCATTGCGCGCGTCTAGCAGCGACTGGTGGGGTTGATATAAGTGGTCGATATCAACCAATGAGCAGACCCTTGAGTCACTCCAACAATACACTGTGGTAAGTAATATTGTATAATATTATCTCTTAAAGTAATATTGCTTTATTGTCATTTATTATTAATGACAATATTATGTAACAGGCTCACCCCGTTACATTAACCACCCACCAGGTTTTCGGTAACCACCCACCACCCCTATATATTACCGTAATTTATGTAATGTACGCCTTCTGATGGGTATGAGCAAAAAATATCACAGTTCTCAGAAGTATTTTACTATCTCGTTCACAAATGATAAAAATATCAGATCTGAATATTAATACGCATGTCATTAAGTCGGCGTAAGTGTGGAAATTTATTATGTCGGTGACCTCTGTCCCTTTCCGACAACACTTTCTACTTCCATGACATGTGCACTAGAGTCTTGCTATGGCTTCGTCTTGCTCTCCCCTTCTACGTGCTGGAATATTAAGACAGTTGCCGCGGGGTGGTTAAATGGGAGCGATTTGCAATTGAGCCAGATAAGTGTACTTAACTCAAATGTCGAATACTGTCCCCTGCTTTCGGTTGGTGCCACTCCTTGCTGTTCGGATTTTATTGTATAGTGAAGGAAGTAGCTGATTAATAAATTACCACAGTCCCCGATTCAGATTTAGTATTTTATCATTTGTAAACGAGATTGTAAAATACTTCTGAGAACTGTGATTTTTCGCTCATACCCATCAGAAGGCGTAAATTGTATAAATTTCGGTAACATAGATGGGTAATGTGGGGGCTCACGAAAACCTGGTGGGTGGTTAACGTTTTCCTTATACCAACTTCTTAAAAATAGTAGCGAAAAGTAAATCTGTCCTATCATTTCCACCTGCCCTGTATAGCCTGAAATACATTACGAGCTTATCCGGATCAACTAAAACGATAAACAATTCTCATCACCAACAAAGTATTCACTTAACTAGGTCCGCTACAGCTAAAGGTACTTGTCGTGTGACCCACACCGCCTCATCCTAATTGCACGGACTCGAAAGTCCCACCTAAACAAATGCAAGACCCAAATGGCAGCTCCACCAGCGGGACCAAACGGGGCCGTCATGGCGCCTCCGCACGTCCTCCAACTGCTGCTGCGTCCGTGGAAATGCTCGTGGACAGTACAGCTGAGGCCGTGAAATTGCGGTTTTTGCAGTTCCTTTGTGGCTACGGACAGTCGCTCGATGCATCGACTGAGGCCTTGGACGAGCCCTCGAGTGGTCAACTGAAGTACCGCCAACAGGCCCAAGTGATGCGCAGCACCGAGACGTCGTCGCTCTTTGTGGACTTTTCCCATGTGCTCGAGGTGGACGCGGATTTGGCGCACGCTCTACAGGCGCATTACTATCGCTGGGAGCCGTACTTGCGCCGCAGTGTGTTTGAGTTCATTCGCCTGGAAGATGCCGCGTACACTGTGAACGACGACGCACGGAAGACGCAGCGAGAGTTTTTTGTCAACTTTTACAACTTTCAACACGTCTCACAGTACGAACGAAACGATGGATAATTTTACATGTAGATTTACATTTATACATATAGACAGAGATACATATAGTAAGAGAGGGATAGAGATGGATAGGTAGATGTTCGGAGGTAGATACATGGATTATTTTCATTGGATATGATGAGGTCGGCACGTGGCATATCTTGACATGTGTCTGTCTCTATGTTTGTGGTGTAGTATTCGGGATTTGCGGACAAAATGCATTGGCGAGCTGTTATCGTTTTCAGGAACTGTGACACGGACGACAGAAGTGCGGCCCGAGTTGCTATTTGGAGCGTTTACGTGTGGGGATTGTGGTGGTGATACCACTGGAGTTGAACAGCAGTTTCGATACAGTGAACCGGTCAAGTGCCAGAACCCATATTGTGTCAACACGTTTTCGTGGGAACTGAATACGGAAAAGTCCGTGTTTGTGGACTGGCAACGTGTCAAGGTGCAGGAAAACAGTGACGAGATTCCGGCGGGTAGTATGCCACGATCGATTGACGTGATTTTGAGGCACGAGAATGTCGAGCAAGCCAAGGCTGGAGACCGCGTCGTGTTTACGGGAACGCTGATTGTGGTGCCGGACGTGTCCAAGTTTGCTCGAGCGGGCGGAGAAGCTGCAGTGGCGACTCGCAATAGTGGTCAGCAGTCCCGTCGTGGTGGTGAGAACAGCACCCAGGGAATGCAGGGCGAAGGTGTTCGTGGCCTCAAGGCTCTTGGTGTGAGAGAGCTCACTTACAAGACGTGTTTTCTTGCTTGTAGTGTGCAGACGATGGAGCAGCGCTTCAATAGTATCTCCATTCGTAGCGAGTTCAACGAAGATGGCGCAGAAGGAGATAATGCTGGTGAGGCAACACTGCAAGAATTTAGCGACGAAGAACTGTCGACGATTCGAGCAATGCAACAAGACCCAGACCGGTACCTGAAGATGGCAAAGTCGATTTGCCCGTCTGTGTACGGCCACGATGAGATACGCCGAGGTATCTTGCTCATGCTGTTCGGTGGCGTGCACAAGAAAACGATGGAGGGAATCAAGTTGCGTGGCGATATCAATATCTGTATCGTTGGAGATCCGTCCACAGCAAAGTCGCAGTTTCTCAAGTATATCGTCGGTTTCTTGCCCCGTGCGATCTACGCGTCAGGAAAAGTGAGTTCAGCTGCGGGTCTTACGGCTTCCGTCACGCGAGATGCAGATAGTGGAGACTACTGCGTCGAGGCTGGTGCTCTAATGCTGGCGGATAACGGTATTTGCTGCATCGACGAGTTTGATAAAATGGATCCGATGGATCAAGTCGCGATTCATGAAGCGATGGAGCAGCAGACTATTACCATTACAAAAGCTGGTATCCAAGCTACGTTGAATGCACGAACGAGTATCTTGGCAGCTGCAAACCCGTACAATGGTCGATATGACAAGACGAAAACGCTGAAGTATAACGTGAATATTTCAGCGCCTATTATGTCGCGCTTCGACCTGTTTTTCGTCATTGTAGACGACGGCGACGAAGTCACCGACCAAAAAATTGCCGAGCATATTGTCAATATCCACATGCCAAGTCATTTGCAAGTTGAGGCAACCGAACATGGTATGTACACGGAAGAAGATCTCAAGCGCTACATCAAATTTGCGCGCACGCTAAACCCAGTGATCACGCCTGAGGCGAAGCGGATGATGGTCGCGTGCTACCGAAGCTTGCGCGAGAACGATGTTGTGAGTAACGGGCAAACCAATATTGCTTATCGTATCACTGTACGCCAGCTAGAATCGATGATTCGGCTGTCCGAAGGTTTGGCGAGACTTGACCTCAGCGAGACTGTGCTAGTTACGCACGTGCAAGAAGCATACCGGTTGTTGAACAAGTCGATTATCCATGTGGACACGCAAAATGTCGAGCTGGAGATGCCGGTTCCCATGGCAGCCGATGATGACGACGATCGAGGTGATCACGACGAAGCTGGAGGTAGCAGCAACGGTGGAGCTGGGGACGATGGCGATGGGACTAATGGCGGCAGCGGTGGAGGCGACCAGAGCGCTACTTTGAATGGTGCATCTTCGGTTGCAGGGAATGTATCAACCATTGAGGATGGTACACCATTGAAGCCGATGCAAGCCTCCGTTGCGGCCTCGTCGCTCTCGTTTGAACGCTTTGCCAGGATTCAGAAGGCTATCGGTCGGTTTATTCGGGAAAAAGAAGGAGAGGGAACAAGCGCCAAGCTTGCGCGCGATGCGATCCGTGCACAGACTGCAGCAAATTCAGGAAATATGCAGCCGGAGGATGAGGAGGAGTACTATGACGAGGAAGTATTTGGCGTATTGCAAGGCGAACTCGTGACGTGGTACCTGTCATCTCAAGATATTACGTCGGAGGCGCAGCTTTCGCGCGAGAAGCAGATGATCTGCTCGGTTATTGACCGACTGTTGCAGGACAAGTTCTTGGCGGTTGTGGACATGGAGGAAGACGACGATGAAGGGGATGATGACGACGAAACGATGCTGTCAAGCCAAGATCAAGACAATTTGGATCATGGAAAGACGGCGAAGAAGGGCAAACGGACGAAGAAGCTGTCCCCTGAAGAGGAAGATGCGAAGAAGCAGCAACGGTATTTAACAGTGCATCCCAACTATGCCTTTGAGTAAAGCACAGAGTAGAGCAGGCAAAAGTCGCAGCAGTGCAAGTTGAAGTCAAAATTGAGCTAGGATAATGCACACACTACGATAATGGAAAACCCTTTGTGAGAAGCAGTAAGGAACGAGTAAAAAAACAGACAATTTCCCTATCACCCGAAGCTTGACAAGTCTGTCGTGCTCTCGCCTGTTCGAAAGACACACATATTTAGCCTTCGTCTTCGAGTTTCGTCCAGCTACTTGGCAGCAAACGAGGTCGAACTCGCTTCCCATATTTACGTCTTCGTAAGAACCATCTACGAAGCGCCAACAGACTACGCTCTAACTGTCCACGCAATAATGTGAACTATCATTGCAGCTATCGTCAGGGTGTGGTAACTGACACCAGCGACATGAGTCAAGTAGAAAAGCTAGCGCAAGTTCCACGACAACGGTAGACGGGGGGAAATAGACAAGTTTGCAAAGGTCCCTTCAAATCGTCCGTTATGTCGGCCTAGGATCGTCTGTTTACTCGAGCGTGCTTAGATTGTCACGACCAGGTTTGATGAAGTGCTGGAATACGTGACAAGCAACACTTCAACATTGTTGTTGAATGTGTTTTACGCGTCTGGTCCGCAGCACTTCACACGTCATGCTTGACCTGCTCAATACAGCTGCGAGCTCTACACATCGCATGAAACAACTATAGTCACCTTCTTCGCCAAGACAAAGAGCTGCTATCGAAAGGACGATTGAGCATATCAAAAAGAAGGACCATAGCAAGAGAAGAATAGAAAAAAATGTTGTGACTTAGTCTCGACGAGTCACAGGTTTTTATCCTTGATGCATTCACTCGGAAGTGGTGCATTGTTAGTGAAGAAAGAGGGTGCATTTGGTGCCCTCTTTCGACGTGGACAGGTAGCTGTATTGAAGTTATCATTTCGCGACATGTACGAACGGAAGTGACGAAAATCACGGTGAGAATTAATAATTAAAGCTCTTCTAACGTTCCTCTCTCTCTCTTTCGCTAACGACATTGCGACGCTTGACATGAAAGTGCGTCTAAAGAAGCGGTGACAACTTGCAACTAACTCTCTCCTCTCTCTCTTTAATTTTCATCTCTTGTACAACTGACGGCCCTCTCAACAGACACTTTGATACTACGGAATACTGGTACACGAAAGGAAGACTGGTCGAGTCGCCTCTCTCGGAATGAGCACAAGGTGGCGAATAAAATAGTAAAAGAACTCCCGACGCCCCCTCCATCTCTCCTTCTTCTTCTTCGGCGTTCCCTCTCTATCTCTACTCGTGCACCATCATACACCGCGAGAGCGGTGCATTCGCGACACTCGTAAAGAACTCGACTGTCTGGTTCCCAGCCGTAACCATGACTCTTCCCGATGGAGTCTTGCCGAGCTCGTACTTACTGAGCTTCATCGGTGTCGGCACCGTCGGAATCGTCGTCATGTCGGCACTTGCCATGCCCATGTTGTAATCATCGAGCTCATCGAGTTCATCGGCATAGAATGGACCTTCCTGGGACGACGACGACGCGGTCGACGCACCTGAAGGGTAGTACTTTGTCTGCTGCGACTGATACTGATGATGCTGCTGCTGGTTGTAGTACGTAGTGGGGCTGGAAGGGGACGGGTAGTACTCGACGTAGCTCCGGTGCTGGTACGACGTCGAGGTTGTGGGCTTGACTGGAGACGAGTAGTTCTCGTAGGCACTGCTGTACTTGGACGTTGTGCTCGTGTGCTGCGGTTGGTACGAGGGATTGCTATGATGGGGTCGACTGTATCGGACGTGCATGGCGAATTGCGGGATGGTGCTTTTTCTTGGAGTTTTGTTTTTTTGTGACAAGGGAGGAGCTCTTGAGCTCTGGAAAGCGTTTTCAGGAATGACCGACCGACTTGTCCGCTGAAAAATTATGCGCCGCTTTTTTGCTGGGGATAAGGAGGGAGGGAGTAATTAGGGCTAGTTTAGTTTAGTTTTTGTACATTGTCAACGAAATATAAGGCGTGAGAGGGCAGGCGGCGCGGTTTTGTTCGCTGATGCGTCCGGTCCTCTTTAATTTGATGGTAAAGGGGACGACGGCCACAGGGAGAAAAAGCCAGTGGCGAACCAGAGCGACAGGAAGCGTTGCAAACGCTTAGAATAGATTACCAACTGCCATCATTACTTGGCTTTTGTATACTTGCTACGAGCGGGCGAGCCCCCTCCCCCCCACCTCGACGAGTGTAACGGCTGATCCCATACTTCGAACAAATCACTCGATGCGTGCACCACCCGCTCTGTCGTCGACCCATCGCAGCTGCTACAAAGCGCGAAGTCGCACTACTGCGACGATGACGATGCAGAGCGAGTCGCGGGTAATTCGAGCTGCTGTTAAACTGTCTGTCTGTCTGTCCTCGACACGCTTCAAGTGGTGACCGACCACACACCTATGGCCCTTTACACTCGTGTATTGTTGTTGTTACTAGTTTGCAGCTGTTTTCTTTCTTAATCTTCTTCTTCTTCTGACAGCTTTTTCCTGTTTCGAAACCGCTTGCGGATGATGGCGAAGGATGCGGCACGTTTATGAAACGTGAACCCTAAGAAGGGGGCCGCTCGTCTGATAGCGGGCCGGCTGAACTCCTTCTTCTTCTTCTTATCGCCTTGTCTACCGTCAGTACATTGGACCATACTTTAACACTGATAATTGAACCAGCTACGCCCAGCCACAAACGGTAAATAGTGGGCGGCGTCGGTCAAAGCGCCTGCCTTAAATTTCGCCCAGAAGTAATTCGGTGCAGACCAATCGGCGCTCGAGGGTCCCCGACCGTCTGTCATCGAAGGGATGGGCGAAACCATACAATCGCCATCTTAGTGGGCGTGTCACGCCTTGAAAAAGAAATGACTGGACTCTACTGACTCCAATTGTGGACGACCCGCGAGTCGATAGCCGCGCGCGTAAAAGACGACGACGAGAACGACAAATGACGACGTCCGCGGCAGCGGCGAGCCAAGTGTTTCGCTTGAGCGACCTCTTTAATTTGATTGGAACATCGCAATCGCTCGACCAGATAGTCGAGAAATCCGTGCCAGTGTCGGTGGAGAGACATGTGCGCACCAACTTCAACGTGCGGCTGTCGTCCGTTCGTTTAAATCATCAGTCAGGCGTTCGGCAGCTCAGCAATGCGGAGGCGACCCATCGAGTGTTGAAGTGCGGACGATGGAGGATCAACGTTGCTTTGCTGGCGGTAGAGAGAGGGCGGAAGGAACGAAGGGAGACAGCACAGGTTGTGGGTCTGCTGAGGTCGTGACAGTAGCAACTTGCGCGTTTTTAATTGAAAGTAATTTCGAGCTGGACATTTGTTGGGTGGCAGCAGTACTAATTACCTGCAACCAGTGGTAATAGCGCACGTTTTGGCGAGTCTGAACGTCTCTGTAGTACGTTGATCGCGCGTGCAAAAGAATTAACCCAATTATGTAAAGATTAGCACACGTTAGGCAAATACACTGTGTCCTTATTCAGCCAAATACTCCGTGTCTTTCCTCCTCAGTCATGTATGTGCCTGCTCGTCTCACCCTCCTTTGACTGCCAGCTTCAGTATCTGCTTTTTAGTGTGCATCTTGGCTCCACTGGATCGTGTTGGGATCAATACCCTCCTGCACCATCTCCCAAAGCGGACTCATCTCGCGTAGACGCGTCACGTGCTTCACACACAAATCCACTGCATAGTCAATCTCGTCTTCGGTCGTAAAGCGGCCAATGCCAAAGCGAATCGACGTGTGGGCCAAGTCCTCACCCACGCCAATAGCACGCAGCACATACGATGGCTCGAGTGACGCACTCGTACATGCACTTCCCGAAGAGACGGCAATATTCTTAAGGGCCATGAGCAAACTCTCGCCTTCCACATACGCAAACGACAAGTTGAGGTTGCCCGGATATCGCTGTTCCAAGTCGCCATTAAGCACCACGTGCTCAATGCGGTCCGTAATACCATGGTAGAGCTTGCCGGACAAGTACTTGACCCATCGATGGTCATTGTCCATCTCCTGAGCCGCAACTTCACAGGCTTTTCCAAACCCGACCACGATTGGAGTTGCTAGCGTACCACTGCGCAGCCCTCTTTCCTGACCACCGCCTGAAATGATTGGCTCCAGACGAACACGCGGTCGACGTCGGACGTACATAGCCCCAACACCCTTTGGACCGTAAATCTTGTGTCCTGACATGGACATGACGTCAATGTTCATGGCGTTCACATCCATTGGCAACTTGCCCAACATCTGCGCCGCGTCCGTGTGGAAAAACACTTTCCGGTCACGACAAATTTGCCCAATCTCCTTGAGTGGCTGCAATACGCCAATCTCATTGTGCACGGCAATAACCGACACAATGGCCGTATCCGGACGAATCGCAGCCTGGAGCTGCTCGAGGTTCACGAGTCCGTTCGTACCTACTGGTAAGTACGTCACCTCGAACCCCTCGGTCTCTAATACACGACACGAATCTAACACGCACTTGTGCTCAATCTGAGTCGTGATAATGTGCTTCTTCTTAGCTTTAGTAAAGTGGGCAGCACCTTTCAAGATAGCATTGTTGCTCTCCGTTGCCCCCGACGTAAAGATAATCTCTTTTGCGTCCGCATTGATCAAGTTCGCAACGCTCTCTCGAGCTTTTTCCACAGCTTTATCGGCGTCCCAGCCAAACTCGTGTGTTGTCGAGTGGGGGTTCCCGAAAGCGTACGTCATGTACGGCAACATGGCATCCAATACACGTGGATCCACAGGTGAAGTGGCTTGCGCATCCAGGTACGCAGGAACCGCACCTAGAACAGGCGCATGTTCGCCCCGAGCAGCAAAACCGGGTGAAAAGATCTGGTCCGACCCAATGTTCTGCAAGATGCTGGCTGGCACTTCGTTTGCCGGCGTGTAGCGCTTGTCAGTGGCAAATGCACGACTAGTGATGGAGATTGGAAAACCACATGGGCGGAGACTAGCGGTGATGCGCTTCGAACGGCGTAAGAACTGCATCAGGTGTAGTGTGGGCTATTATGTCTGTGTTTGTTTCGTTGGCTAGTAAGTGATGTGAGCTATTCGGGACAGAGGCGCTATTATTCTTTGTGGAGGGAGGAGGGTCGGGGAGAACGTTGTGTATACCGATGCTGCCACTAAGTCGAGGGAGCTCTGTATAGTAGTAGTCTGTATACACAATGAAAGCTAATGTTTATGACACGTGCCACGTGATTGACTTAGTTTAGAATAGGCTTAGCAGGAATATGTATGTTGCCGTTGACGCACAGGTCGATAGTGCCGTTTAAAGACGATGGACATGTTTTTCCTCGGGTCTGCATTAGATTTACGAGAGTTTATGGACAGAAATAGACTGCAGAAAAAGTGTATGTTTACTACGCTATGGTCGATAAGGACAGTGGAAACGCAATCTGCCGTTTCGAATTGGAGACGTTACGTGCGCTCGATGTCATTGAAGATGTCTGGATTCTTCTCGAACGTTTCCCGAAGATTCTGCGCATATTCCTTTATTGTATTCCGCGGTACAGGTAGAAGGAGGAGGAGTTCCATGGTCATCTATTTACATGTTTCATATGTGCAAGATGCCTGAAAAATCCTGAGCCATAATATATGAGCGCCGATTCGGCAGCACATCGTGGCTGACTCCAGCGTAACGCGGGTGTCCAAGGGGCTCTTGAGTCAATAGTTCAAGGCAGGCATGAAGTCGGGCACCACCTACAGCAGTAGCCGCGGCACGATGTTGGCGTATTGCAATGGCCTTCAGCTGGCAAATTCTACGTTTTCAGTACGTATTTGAAGCTCCTCGATGGAGAAGTCGGGACCCGCCTGAAAACTGCCGCACCACGCGTGCTCCTCAAATGGTCTTGACAGATGGCACTTAGACAGAACCAAATGTTCAAATTATGTTGTGGCGGCGTCGGCATTGTCGCGCCACAGGTATTTATCGAGTCTGATACTCTTTTTTGTAACGTTAAACCACTCATATTGCGTTGGTATAGAAGACGTGTTGCAGGTGTTTTGCTATTGTTATTGCACTTAATCACTCGTGACACCAACCTGACGGATAGATCGGATGTGAAGTGCTAACATCCATGGATATTGTCAGTAGTAGCTTGCTCTGCACCTCAACCACTTTCAATGATACTGTTAATATCGCCTTACTGTGACTGCTGCTGTAATCTCTACGCTCGGGTATGCTGTACAATACTGTCGACGTGCGTTTATGATATTTTGAGTGCTGTACATGCAGCAACAGTAGCGTTGTGTGATAATTACGGTGATGTGTTTTAGGACGTATATTAATTGCATGTATCTCAGCATCCCATATAGTCTAGGCGGTTAGGATAGCTGGCTTTCACCCAGCAGACCCGGGTTCGAGTCCCGGTGTGGGAACATTTTAGCTCGCATATGGTACCACTCTCCTTTTAGTTACGCCGGTACCTAAACTGATAGACCTGCCGAAATTGGATGGCTTCATGAACAAGCGCGCGGATGCATTGAGATCACGACGCAGTTCTAGTCGTAAAGCAACCGACGGAAATTTATTTATGAAACTTTGACCCTCCTGACTCGCTCGTTAGCATTATAATTGCCCAAGTAGGAGATATTGCCGCGTTTGCGTGTACTGTTCACGTGTGATATATATATGGAGTTAAGACGACTTAGTCGATTCGTTCTGTGCTCTGGCAAACGTTAAGCAAAGGTGCGGTGCGTGCTATGGATTGTTGTTTCTCGTCAAATTTGGTCAAAATGCTTTGATCATTTCTATCGTGTGGTGGTGATCAACGTCCGATTGCTCCGGCGGTCAATAAACACGGGATGCAATGTGCATGTTCAAGAAACTGTTGAGTACCAGAACTTATGCATATTTGGATTCGTCGTGCTTTCGGTACGTGGTGACGCGCCTTCGTTGAAGCTAGCATAGATATTGATGCGCTCCGTACTGTTTATGGTTTGATCCCACGTTTTGCATAAAAATCCACCCACACACCTCAGATATAAAAAAGTGGTCCTGTGGTCCTGCGTCACAATAGTCAGCACAACACAAAGGCAAGGCGGACTTGGCTTTGGCGACGTCACAGATAGATAGTCAACCTCTCAAAAGCATGTTTGAACGCGAAAGGGTATCCACTCACAAGAAGTAGCGACAAAAACAAACGACTTGAAATTTGCGGTATTTTCTAGTTTCCCAGCAAGACACTTAGAAAAAGCATGCGGGTTGTTGTATCATCATAGCACACACGCCACGGACATGCTCGCTCGCCTCTTGACAAGTATAGTGGTGGAATGCAAGATTTATTTGGTGGTGAAAAATCCAAGGTTGTATGAAACATTCCTGACAAAACTTGCTAAGACATACAGTAGTTGCTAGACCCTTGTATTTGACACCTTACAACACAGACGCCACCACTTGCCTCCAAACGCGGACATGGTGCAAACAGACGTACAGACGTCACAAATCTAAGACTTACTGATTCGTGCCCTGGGGGTATGTACAATCTGGGCTACACAATGCGGAGGAATTGTGGTAAATGGTACTCCAGCATCACTCGTTCGTACCCTACGGCGGTACGATGTATGAGCTCATCCTTTTTCGTGTATGCATTGATTACGTCTCACATCCCATTCACGCCGATTTGACTAAAGCTGTAAGCCATCTGTCTCAAAATAGCACAATCATATACGTTTTGATACCTCGTCGCTGCTAGCCGGACTCACCAACAATTTATTCGAAAGGAGACATGATCTTGACTGCTTTGTAGGTAGAGGCGGTAGCAGTGGCACTGGCGTTTAAGTTTGCGACGATGACAAGAACGTACCATCCACGTGGTGGTAGCATCATAATAAATAACATGTCATGTCAAAGCACCGTCCGCAATTGTGTCAAACCGACGCGCTCTTTGTCCATCAACGCTATAACCTCAAAGAGCCAACAAGTGACCGTGTCTAAACCACCATCCAATTACATACCACCAAGAAATGACTCAACACCGATGTTCCAATCCATACAACCCCTTTGCGCGCAGCAACCTCGTCATCTCCACGCTGGTCGAATAACTTGCGACAACTCGTCAGCCGGAGTATCACCAAGTAAAAACAGGTAAGCTCGATGATACGCTTGCAACGATTCAAATGCTCTTCGAGCAAGCACTACGATCAAACGAGATCTCTTTCTTTCGGAATATTTGACCAGGCCTATACCTCCAACAATATGTGTCGTAACTAACGCACTAATCGATCCGTACACGGGTGACGGTCGCCAGTTCAATATAGCGGTAGCGACGTATCTATGGTGAATCCGGAAGGGTTTGCAAATGGGAACAGCATTCATGTCGCTTTCCATTTGTAGTTACCAGCTGATGCAATTGATCCAGTGAAGCTGAACCACTTGTTCACGTATATGTAAATAGAGTACTAAAGTAGCAGCTCCGACGTCGAAATAATTGCTGGCGCTGCTTGCTGGTTAGAGAATTTGGTACAATGCACGAATTTTTTGACCCGTAAAAATGAGCTTTACTCTCTTGACTACAAATAACCCCAAATTTGTTATAAAATAATGCCACCGTGCTTGAAAAGCCCAAAAGTTCACGCAGTACAGTATGCACTTGTCGTGAAGTCATACGTATAATGTTGCGCCGGATACGTACCGTATACTTTCATCGAATAATCCCCACCAGCCGCTTCAGTTGACATGCATTTTCTCAGTGTCAACATCGTGTGTAAATTTACCAATCGTTATACAACGGGCTACTATTCCAGTGCATGTTAGCGATTTCGTATGCACTATGACAGGACCGACTATACACACTATACACAAAGCAGCCCACGCTTCCCGCCCACCCACGGCCCAGCCAGTCAGTCGTCACTCCCTTACACGATCAGCCCGCGACGCGCAGCCAAGTGTGAACGAGCGCGCACACGTCCCGTGTACCATTATCAGTTAGGCAGTCGTGCACAGACCAAGAAGAGACGTCGCGGTCGCCGTGAAAACCGCGAGAAACGGAGAAAGCACGGAAGCCATCAATCACCCGGCGTGTGTATACAAGTCGTCTCAAAGGTACTTTATAACACTCTCAGTTGCGATGGATGGAGGATAACGATTGACCGAACAAACGGACGGATGGCATGGAAAAGAGGGACTTGGAACGTAGCGGGAGAGTGAGAGAGCGTACCACTTTACAACTTGAAGCGCTGTTCGTAGAACCCTTTCTTCCCCTAACCTCCTGGCCCACCCCTCCCTCTCACCCCCTCCCCTCGTTTTCTCTCTCTGCCGTCGGGTCTGTTTGTATGTTGTCGCAGGAAGCGTTTTCCACTTGACTTGACTATTGACTATTTGATTTTTGTATGGTGATGGTACTGTAGCTACGTCTAGCGTGACAACATCCCACCGTGGCCAGCGCTTGTGTGTGTGTGCTTTTTTCAATTGACAGACTATGGAGTTTGCCCCTACTCGTGGATTGGCTACTTCTACTACTGCTGCTACTTCAGCTACTTTGGACAGAACGGATGCACTCTCGTACACGGACGAGACAGACGAGATAGACGAGCATGGCGGCACTCAAGACAGGGGACCGCTGCCAGCGCGTCGCTTGCGGTCAAAATCGTCCGCGCCCCACTCCAGTCTCAGCTTTGGGTCGTCGAATCTCTTTCGCTTTGACAGCGCCAGAGACTTTTTCGCCCCTGTAAAGTACAGCGAAGGCGAGTTGACGGCTGCATCGTCTCCTACGGAAAGTGGCGACGAGAGCTACAGCAAAGACGCGGGTCTGCTGCTCAGTTCGACCAGTGGGTCGGGTGTTGCGACTACTTCAGCTGATGTTACTTCAGCTACTACTAGTGCTACTTCAGATGCTCAAGACCCTGGACTGTCGCCGTCATTATTGGACCAGAAAAGTGGCTCAAAAAAGGACAACGACTTGGACGTGGGTATTGAAGATACAGACCAGTCGAGAAACGGGACACGGACAATGGACTGCCGAGTGCGCAAAGTGCGCTCGGAAATGGACATGCTGCCGCTCCCGGCTCTCGGTCGTCGGAAAAACAGCATCGAGATGTTCCTCTCGCAGTCGCCCAGTCAAGCGCTGGGTGGCGACTTTTTAAAATTGAGTCTGAGTGACCGGCAGAGAAGTGAGGAAGCCAATGAACGAGCAGCTAACGGGGGAAGCGGCGACACGCGCAGTCGACCAAATGCGGCGTCGGGTGTCAATCCTTATGCTTCGGGTCAATTTCAGCTCAATCCGGTGCAAAAGATGCCAAATGGGTACACTTCAACGGGTGGTCGGTACCGCCACGGCCAGTTGCTACCACCTGCGGCGACGCAGCCACAGGAGCGGTATCGATCCAGTAGTCGCAGTGCGCCACCGACTTCGCTTTCGCTTTCGCGATCGAATACGGTGCCGGAGACCACGAGTAGCACTGCTGGTGTGGCCTACAGCTCGGCGTACGCGTTGAGTGTGCAATTACCATCGGAAGATTCCTGGTCAGGCGGTCAACAAGAGAACAGCAATGTCCCGTACCAAGAGCAGATGCAAGAATATTACGACAATAACCAAATGGCGGCTTCGTATGAGCAGCAGCAATTTTGTCAGCAGCAGCAACAGCAGCAACAACAACATTACCGATCACTACAGGCAGTCAACGTTGCGTACAACTATGGTGGTACTCCGTCTCGGGCACAAATGAATCCAGCTCAATGGAACCCGATGGTTGTGGGACCGCATCCTCCGCCTTCCGGTATGTATGACATCAGTGGGAACATGTACGTGATCCCGCGCTCGAGTCCTTCGAGACACCCTTACGCTCAGATGGGATATGGCTCTCAAAAGCAGAGTCCAAGGGGGATGCGCGGCGGAACCAGCCGTGCACAAGGACGCAGCATGTATGGGCGTATAACCCCACCGCTTCCCGATTCGTCCCCTCCCCATTCACCTCGCAAGGGTATGGGCATGGGAGGAGGCATGCAGTTGGGAATGAAGCAGTGCAAGTTTTTTATTCAAGGATATTGTCGAATGGGCAGTAAGTGTAAGTTTGTGCACCAAAGTGGTGCTTCGACTCCGGAGCACATGGGTGGTGTTCACAACTTGAATCGTCAAAATGGGCCGATGATGTATCAACAAAGCCGAATGATGATGATGTCACCTCCTCCGTCTCACATGATGCAGCAGCAGCAGCGCCATCCAATAAACGGTGACGATTTTGGTAACCAAGTAAATGTTCCGTTTGGAGCGCGCCAGCAGTCTCGTTTGAGTTACCGTTCGGAAAACGCTACAGCTAGTAGTATGAGTTTGGGACTGATGGACGACATGGTGATGAGTGCGCCGATAATGAGTGGATCGGCTACCGACTCGTCGAGCTTGAGTGCTGCTGCTTTGAGTGTGGAAGACATTCAAAACCGCGTGTTTGCTATGTCGAAGGATCAAAACGGCTGTCGGCTACTACAGGAGCAACTTGACTATGAAGACCGTTCCGACTTGTGCGAGGTGATTTACCAGGAGTCGCTTGAGCACCTCGCTGAAATGATGGTCGACCCTTTTGGCAATTACCTCTTTCAGAAGCTGCTGGAGCGTGTGAACGAGAAGCAACGGCTTGTGATTATTCGCCGCGTCGGCTCAAATCTTGTGGCTGCTGCTCTTAACCTGCACGGCACGAGATCTGTGCAGAAGGTCGTGGAAGTGTGTGCGATTTCGTCGGATGTGATTGAAGAAGAGTATGATGATGGAGATGACGATGTTAACTCGAATTATGGTGAGGACCGTCGAGAGGTTAGTGAGCAACGTCGAGCGACAAGTCTATCGGATGTTATTGTTGAGGCGCTGAAGGACGATGCTGTACGTCTATGTATTGATTCGAATGGCAACCATGTGATCCAGCGTGCTTTGCAGTATTTGAAGCCGGAGTACAATCAGTTTGTGTTCGATGCTGTATGTAAGGAATGCACGACGGTTGGAACACACCGTCATGGATGCTGCGTCCTGCAACGTTGTTTGGATGCAGCCAACAAAGCGCAAAAGGCGGAAGTGATTGAGCAGGTGGAGCGACAGGCGATGAAGTTGATGCAGGACCCCTATGGCAACTACGTAGTGCAGTACGTGCTTGACTCTTGTACGGCTGAAGAGGCTTTTGGGGTCATAACGAAGCCGTTGGGTCACATCTACGAGCTTTCGGTGCAGAAGTTTAGTTCGAATGTGATTGAGAAGTGCCTTGAAAAGGCCCCTGAGCGTGTGCGGCAAAAGTATATCGCCGAGATTACAAGTTGTCCTAAGATGAACAAGATGTTGCAGGACCAGTTTGCCAACTATGTGGTTCAGCGTGCCCTGTGCGTGTGCGCCGAGGAGCAGTGTCTGCTACTGGTCAAGGCAATTCGTCCGCATTTGGCAGCCATGAGGAACACGTCAGGTGGCCGTCGTATCACGGCCCGTATCCTCAAGCGATTTCCGAACATGGACATCAGTGTGGATATGGGCATGTCACCTACTGCTGATTGTCTGTTTAATAACGGCGTCAATGGGATGACGATAGGTCATTTGCCATCTTCGTCGACGGGGAACTACATGCAGCAGCAACACTTGCAGTCTAGTCCGATGTACAGCATGCAGGGCGGTCATATGAGTACTTTTCATCACTATCAGGGAGGTAGCCGTGGTAACCGCATGCCTCCTCTGCACGGTAGTGACGGTAGCATGCTGACGTTGACGGATGTGGGTGGCATGAGTGTGAACGGTACGAGTCGTGCGTGAAGCGAGCTAGTTCGACCGGACAGAAGAACAAGAGCAACTAAAAAACTGGGGTGGTGGTGAGAACAGGCTGAAGTGGCAGTTTTGAAAGAGTGTATGGTGGGTAAACGACAGTGGAGGTCAGGGTACTAGAACAGGCTGGAAAATGCACCAACGGGATGCTGCCAGGGACAGGTGACTGGCCGGGTAAGTGAACGAGAAGCAGTAGGGTTAAAAATTTTGCGCGTTTGTAGATAAGAGATACAGAAAGAAGGAATGCATGTTTAGGACTTGTATCAAAGCAAAGAGTCCATGACAGCAGTGACGGTGAGCGGCAAGTGGGGAGTGGACGTCAAGGCAACAAAGTGAGATGACAATTTGCTGTATCAGTAAGCCACCACGCCACCACAAGCTAAAGACGAAGACCGTGGTGAAAATAAAGTTGGAAACTGTTAGCGCCATGTCTTCATCTTATCTCCTTGGCTGCGCTGGTATGAGCTATGGCAAACTTCTGCTTCATTCCATTTAGCTGTTGGGTCGATCCAAAGCTTAGTTGTTGTTTACACCTTCGACGTGCAATTGATCTTAATGCATCCTGAAGTGACCTTACAGATCCAGGCCTGATTTCGTTTGCCCCGCTTCCACTACGTCTACGTCCCATATATTGGTCAGCATCACATCTAGTGGTCGTTGCAAGGTGAGTGTAAGGCGTACTTGGTGCAAGCGACGCCAGGCGACAGTTCAGCTAGTGTGGCATATGAAGATCGTGCTGGCACAGATAAACTCTCCGCATTGTTTTTTTTGAGGAGCTTAGCTCAGCTTGCAAGATGGTGCTAACGACCGAGTATTCGTATTAGCGTTACTACAAGTGCTGACCGACTAAACTTATGCAATAGTCGGCTTAGATGCTACGCTAAGGGCACAAGTGCACCGACAAAAGAGATCTCACGGTACGATTAGGGTGAACGGCGTATTCGCTCCACAGCAAAACGCATATATTTTGTGGTGCAACACACACGCTTATCAGTAGGATAAAGATGGAAGACTACCTCGTGCATGCTGAAGCGCCATGTAACTTCCATATTCAATCACATGACGATAACAAATTACGATATGAATACAAAGAATGCGGAAGTACGTTGCGGATGACCCGTTCTATTATGCGACAGACAATATGACTCCTAAAAAATTTTAAACAGCGCAATGTAGATCTGCGTACAAATGGCTGTGGTAAGTAAAAACTCCTCGTCATTTAAGGAGCATGGATCGAAAACGCATTACTCTTTTTCGCCAAAAAATAGTTACGCGATAGCCAATGATTTGAAAGACATGAGCACGGAAGTCTCGAAATACACCGCGAAGGGGACACTGCGTTTAAGGTGGCGACGCCTTGCCTCAATCAGGCCTTCGACTATTCTCCTCACTCTAAAGCGGGTAATGCAAACATGACCGCCCGCGTAATATTTTAGTTCTTGTCTTTACATCGTATCAACCGACAAATGTACTCTCGCACACTCACCTCTCTCGGGCAATTCCCCGTAATTTACGAAATGCGTTAAAATGTATCGGACTCGTTTGCCCAACGTACCCAGTACGTTCAAATGATGCCAGCGTTTGTTCTACCCATACGTTTAAATGATGCCATCCAGTAATTATAACAACCGCTAATAAGTAGCAGCAATGTGTCACTCACGCATCCGTCATCTTCGTGACATCTCGTCCACGTCGAGCTGCAGTCGCCTGAACAAACCGGATCACCCTGTGTCGATGAGTCCATAAGCTTATGCCAACATCTGAAATTTCGGCTGTGACAGGCCGCGCCGCTTCGATGTTTACAGTTAGTCAGCTTCACAAGTCGGCAAAGCAACAGGTTGAAGTTATAGTGTTTGCTCTTTATATGTTGCAAGTTGTACAGCTTAAGAAGGGGGTTCCTACACTGTGCGCTCCGAGTTGGACGAGCGCGCAAACGAATAGTCCGTGGCCGAGTGGACTGCAAAGTTACTTAGCGTGTGCAAGTTGTTGCCCGCAACTTGAGCACGGGCCGGCTCGGCTGTATCAAGTTCAAAGGCTTCTTTAATGCACGACGGACAGAACGCTGTCTTGCGCTCTTCAAACGTCATTGCAAGCGTCACGCAATTCAGCCGCTTCTTGACGCAACACGTGCCGCAGACCAGTCGATGGCAGAGTTTGCACGAGTCGCGCGAGCGACCAAACTTGCCGAAGAGCCGCGAGCTAATGGGGATGCTGCAGTTGACGCACTCGCCTTCGTCAACATACGCCGTGTCTTGCTGCTTGTCGAGCGTGTAGCGATATTGCATGAGCCACGTGAGTTTCTTCATCTCGCCACAGTGGGCAAACTTGAGACACGTAAAGAACTTCATCGCCGAAGGCGTGACCAAGAACGCCTCGACGCTCGAGCCGTTGGCCACGACGCCAGATGCAAACATCTCGACGCACTTGTCGTGCTTTTGACGGTAGAGGAAAAAGACATTGACGGTCGCTCGGACGCGGTCTGGCAGCTCGGGTGTCTGCGGGAACCCAATAGAGTACATTAAGCGATACCCAACCCGCTCGCCATTCGCAAGGTGCGTAAAGCCCGTTCCTTCCATAAAGACAAAGTCGCGCTTGCTCGAGTGCATGGGCAAATTGAGCTCTTGCCACTTGAGCGCAAGCGTCTGTAGCGGTTCTTCCGTTGTTGGGTTCAAGACCGTAGCGAGAATCGCGGCACCCGTGAGGTCGTCCACGTACGTGGAATTATGGCACATATCCTCCGACGTCGTGCTTACCGTTCCAAAGACGACGTCGTCTAGGTTGCCCTGCATCGTGCCAACGCACAAGGACACGGGGGTCCCCGCTTGTTCCGAAGCTTCGTTCATCATGGAGCGATTGCCTTCCGTTGTCGTGCGCACCTCCCTTTCAAGGTACAGCTTTAGGTTTTCCCGTGTCTTGAGGAGTCTCCATCGACTCTCCTCAACACGGCGCTCGTCGATTTTCAAGTACGTCTCGTACGCGTGCATGGATTCCACAAGGAAGGCAGTGGCCGTCATTTTCAGATGCAGTTTGTCACCTGACGAGAGTTCCATGGACGGGAAGGGGTTCATGACGAACCGTTTGCTGCCGCCCATTGTGTGTATGTGTGTGAGGGGTCTATATATGCTACGCAGTTGCTACTCTCTTCTCTCTTGCTGTGTGAACGCACAAGTTGAAATGGCTGGCGTTGCGGCGAAAGGGATTAACGACAACTAAAGGGCTGAGGTCGCATCAAGACGACTGCAATTGTTTGCATCACTTGCGCTGCAGCAAAAGGGGCACGGCAGACACGACTCGTGCCTCAAGAGACGACTCAAAGAGACAGACCGACAGCGGTGGAAGGTGCGTTCTTGTTGTTGCATCGGAGAGCACATAAGTATCACTGACCTCCTGTCTCCATCCAATCCACAAAGGTGGTGAGCAGCACTGAGCGCTATGCACGTTTGACTTGCTTGCGTCGGGTAGACAGACACTGCAAGAGCTTTGTACCACTTTTATGAGCAGTGAGTGCACGTGTGTTGGCTTTCACCCAGAAGAGTGGAGCACTCATGCTCGGATGGCATTGCACAGAGAGGACATTCAGAGAGGAATAGAGACAGCGGCACCAGGAAAAGGCACGCGATGGTGGACGAGCTGACGTCGGTGGTCGTGTGAGCCGACTAAAGGGACGGACAAGGTAGTGGTGCAAGCTCTAGTCGACAAAAGGGTTGGCACTTTTTCGATGATGCAAAGCTAGACCTTTACGTCTCAGCAGTCGCGCGTGAGGCAAAAGAGCTCAGCTTATATCAAGCCTTGGATACCCGGAAGACGTTCTGGAACGGGAGATGCGGGTCGTGTCGGACACACGACAGGAGGCTCTGGATACTTTATGTCCCGATGTTTGCAACGAGCGACCACACTGACGATGGCGGTCTCAAGTAGTCCCTCACGACATTACAAACACTGGTTTGCACGTATTTAAAGTCGCAATGGCGGCTGCTTCGTTCACACACACAGACTAACTGTATTGAGGCAACAATAACACGAGCGGCATTCTACTCTGCTAGTCCAAGTCTTTGGGATAGAGTGTCACCCCGTTTGGCTTGGCCGGGCTTGTCCAGTTGATACGGGACACATGGATTCCGGTGGGCTTGTCCACTGTGTAATGCCAAGCACCACAAAATAGCGTACTCCTGGTTTCTGTAAGTAGATGTCACGTCTTTAGTCGATTTGCTGCTTATTCTAACAGGCACGTCACGGGTAAAGCAAGGCGGCGTCTTGATGTGGACGCGACAGATTCGGTCGCGCCGATTTGATGGCGATGCTTTACCATGTTCGATGCGATTCCTCGAATCGAATGTACCGACGAGGAACACACTCATCTCAACTGTCTGTGGATACTCCCGTTGCAGTGCTTTCTATGCAGCGTGCTTGCGACCCTGATCGACTGTTAGCGCTAGGCCCAATTGAAAGATGTTCGTTCTTCACTGACAGAACTCACCGTTGCTCAGAGGTGACGCACAATCTCGCGACGAGCGGGAGGAAGCGGTCGGAAACTCAACGCAGTTTGTCCTGCTCGCATACTTTCGATTGGGATATCTTCAGACCGTACAAATGCGAGGTTCTATGACCGAGGAATCGTGGTGTAGTTATGTACATTGACGCAATGACTAGCATTAAATCGAGCGTTGAACCGCCGAGTCGAACATGCACGACGTTGGTACCAGTCGGCAACACACTGACACAGATCTAGCGTATTTCATTTACACAAACGGTACGTTGATGATGATGCAACTAGAGATCTACAAGCCAGATCGAGGCATAGCACCAAAACTTGGGCGCTGTCGCCATGTGCGTACGGGTAAAACACCTAGGCGTTCCGCAATGCCGCTGGATCCCGTGATTGGTATTGCAATGACATCGAATCCTTGTGCAAATACCCTGGCAACCGGAAGAGACCGAGCGATAGTCTTTCCATTGTTTGAGTCGCCTTAACCATGAGGAGACAGACGTACATGTACCGTGAAGGTTCTCGTCGTTGTGCTGTTAGGATCAAGGTAGTCGCTAAGGCCAGAAGAGACGTTAGCAATTCCATTGTCGGATTCGATGCTTAACTACAGGCGTGCCCATGAACGATTTGTGACTCACAAGGTCAGTGTTGTGCAAAGCCCGCGCTGCACCAACGCAGACCAGGCGGGATACAACGGAGGTGAACCATACGCATCTTGCAGGCGACACTGGATGCAGTCATCCGGCACTTCATTGTAGCAGTTACGTGAGGAACTCGCTTGCCGCTCTTCGTTGTGTTGCAGAGCGCTGCTTGAGTTAGTAACGAGCCTGTCATTACGCTAGATACTGCAGTTCCCCTCAAGGCTGAAATTCTCCTGTATGTTTTGTCAGCGTGGAAGGCTCAGAGCTAGTATGTGAACGTTATGTTAGTTGACAAGCATAGCGCTGAAGTGATGCATGGAACACAACGTGAACGACTAGTATTAAAGTGCATTGATTGTAGAACTGAAGCCTTCTTCGTGCAGATTTAAGAAGTAGAATCTTAGCACTTGGCATAATGGCGTTTGACGTTGATCAAGCCATCACAACATCTCGCCCTTAGACGAGTTTCCCGATATGCGAAAGTTCGTAAATATTCTCATGCTGTAACGGGGTGAGCCCGTTACACAAAATTAATACGAATGTATCAATTTTTGAATATTATCTATTTAGATAATATTCAATTAACATCACTCGCGAAGAGGTGATGTTGGCGGAATATTACCCCTGAGGGTAATATTCTGGGTTGCTCCACTTTTGGTTGACGTAGACACTACATCAACCAAATTAACTACCAATCACTGCTGGACGCGCGCAATGGGTGGTGAGCAAGAAACCCACATAGGAGATTGTAGTTTAATATAGTTAGATCAAGACAAAGATGATTTACAATGAAACTTAACTATATTAAATACAGTTCTACTTTTTCCCTAGACAGAGCTTTTAGTTCTGTTTACTTCGCTGCGCTTCCTCACGCTACGTGTACGTGACGACGGGAGTACGCAGCCTTGTGTTCAGTCAACACAAGGTCTTACCAGTCATCTGGTAAGGGCGTGCCCCGTTACACCTGGTAGCACTTTGTAGTCCTTCCAGCGACCACAACCATCTCATCTGACATGAACATGTTGGATGAGGGGGATAGCTTTCACGCCACGCGTGAAGGCTTTCCCATTTGAGTGACATCGAATAGAGTGCGGTAGAACGTATGAGTTCTACCGTAGGCGAAACCGCCATTAGCGCCATGTTGGAGTCTCTTGACAGAGACCAACAACATGCCGCTATAGCCAGGCTCATTCAAAATGAACTTGTCTCCGAAAGAGAGAAAGTAGCCTTGCTTCACCAGCAAGGCTCTCAACAGGCCGAGCAGTTGGGAGAACTTGGTGCTCAACAGACAGAGCTACTGAGACAGCAGCAATTCAATGCTGCTGTGGGCGGGACGATACATACGCGTCGTCCCGAAATCTTGAAGGTTGATATCTCCAAGTACAGAGGAGTCGAGGAAGACTCCCTATTGTTATGGTTCATCGAACTAGACAGAGCCATAAAGGCACGACGTATCGACGATGAGCAAATGAAACTCACATTTGCTCAAACCCACTTAGCGGGACGTGCTAAGACTTGGGCCTTAGGGCTGGAGATGAGCGACCCATATGCTTTTGGGTCGCTGGAAGCCTTTAAAACTCGACTCAAACAGACGTTTGAGCCGCCACGGGCTGAGTTCAGGGCTCGATCAGAGCTTCTGAAACTCAAGCAGGGTAAGCGTGATGTGCACGCTTACGCTCAACATATACGACTCCTCGCGAGTAGTATAATTGCTAACCCAGTCCATGAACACACATTGATTACTGTGTTCATGCAAGGGATCGTAGATGGGCCCGTCAGGAACCACCTGTTCCGCTTAGAGTTGGATACGCTTGAATAAGCAATCTCAGCTGCGGAACAGGAGGACTTTAGCATGAGGCAGGCTCATGCTAGCTCGAGCTCTTATCGTCCACCGAGACGAAAAGAGACTGGAGGTTCAGAACCAATGGACATCTGTTATGTTGATAGCGAGAGACCTCGCTCTTCAAACAACAAGCGATTGCAGAAGTGCAACCGTTGCCAGAAGTTGGGACACTACGCTTACGAGTGTAGTGCCCCACGCCCAGTACCAAACAATACTGAGCAAAGTGATCGGCTATTTACCAAGAAGAGCAATGGGCGTAGGTCCAACGCTGTTGCGAAGTCACAACAGCGTATCGGAACGTCCGAAAATTGTCGGGGTCAGTAGGGGCGGGGCGCCCTACTGATTCAGCAACCTCAAGAGAATTTGCAAATCTCTTGACGAAAGTTTCTCCAGATACACAATCATTGTGTGTCTCTGCACCTGGTGATGAGATATCACTCATCACCTTGGAGTTGCAAGTGACAAATGATTTGTCACTTCTTGCCCTAGTTGACTGTGGGGCGTCGAAAAACTTTGTTCGTCTTCAGTCACTAGAGGGTCGTAGGCTCAAATTCGTTGAGTGCGACATCCCT
>JH597866.1:61040-82647 GCA_000173235.2 Hyaloperonospora arabidopsidis Emoy2
CCCCGAAGACGCTCACAAGAATAATGGTATTCTTGTCTTCATAGACCGATTCAGCAAGATGGTACATCTTGCTGCAGTAAATGAGTCAATCTCAGCACATGGTTGTGCCCGTGTCGTCATTGACACGGTATTCCGACTCCACGGTCTACTCCGTGAAGTCGTATCCGACCGTGACCCTCGGTTCACGGCGGAGTTTTTGCAATCCGTGTTCCGATCACTCGGAACGAGATTGAAGATGTCAACATCTGACCATCCCGAGACAGATAGTCAGACGGAACGTGCAAACCGTGTCCTCGAAGAGATACTTCGAGGATACGTCCGCTCGTTCTCGAGTTGGAGCAAATTCCTCCCCATGGTGGAATTCGCCATCAATAATTCGTTGCATACGTCGACCAGCACACACCATTCTTCGTGAATGGCTTACGCCATCTGCGTCTGCCCATCCTATTAGAGTGTGACTCTTGGTTAAGGGGGGAGGGAGTCGCTCGAGGTAACACCGTTCTGGCTCTTGCTCATCACGTGTCGACGCTAACGTCGTCACGTATGATGCCGATGTCGATCAGGTCGACATCGAAGAAGAAGATCATCTTAATAATAGCGATGAAGCTATTATTGAGTCAGATGATGATGACGATGCTTTTATTTTCAGCATCGCCAACGGCTATTCCAGCGAGGATGATGACACCCTCGCTGATGAACAGAAAGAAGAAAGAACTCTTTCTGCAGTTCGCACAAGGCGAACTGAACAAAACAATGTCACGTCAGCAGAAGGATTTCTGATGGCTCGAGAAGCAGTGGTCCGTTTCGTGCAGGACTCCATCGCTCACGCGGTGGGATCGGCAGAAACGGAACGCTAACAAGAATGGAAGAGCAAATGTTCTTTCGTTTATTGAAGGCGATTTAGTCCTACTATCTACCGCAAATCTACCTAGACACGTAGTGACCAACGTGGGCAGCAGTAAACTACTGCCCAAGTATATCGGCCCCTTTCGTGTGCTGCGCCGACAAGGCAACGTATACACGATCGAGCTACCGCGTAGGATGCGTACGCATCCTATGTTTTAGGTGGGGCGTCTCCGCCCGTACTATCAGTACGAGCCCTCTTCCAACGATGAAGATAGCCCCCACGTTCAAGAATCTCCATCAGATTTTTGCGCTCGCGCTCCAGACGATCAGTCTGGTCGCGTAGTGAAGAGACCTCTTCATTCAACCGAGAGATCTCTTGGCGAGCTGTCGCCAGCTCATCACCAAGGGAATGGACATCACGCTCAACCTGAAGCTGTGCAAGGGCGTAATCAGCACGATCCTTCGCACGATCAGCTTCACGATCCTTGCGGTGTTCCCACACAAGATCTGTCAGAGTAGCGTCTGTCCCTCTCGTGCTCCAAATCCTCGCGCAACTCAACGATTGCGCGATCCATCTCGTGTGGGTCGAGATGGTGAGTCGAACGACTTGGAGGCGGGGTTTCCTCCTCCTCCGCATCCTTTGGTGGACTCACACGGTGGTCAGCGCTTCCTTGTGGAGCGTATCTTGAATCACCGTGACGATTCAGGATCAAGAACGAGTTATCTCGTCCAGTGGAGGGGGTATCCACCCTCGTGGAACAGCTGGGAGCCCGCTTTCAGCTGATGATGGATGTGCCCGGTCTCGTTGAGCAGTATGACGAGACGCACCCTGTGATGATGGAGGGCCATCGTCGAACGAACGCCTGGCGCGTTCGTAATGGGATTGTAAAGTCTCAATCGCTTGGTACATCTCGGACGAGATGCGCGGCCCTCCAGTAGGGCTGATTAGGGAGGAAGGCCTCCCTAGGGGTGCGAACAGAGTTTTTAACACAACTCTGACAGTTCCCTCCCCACGAGAGGCAATGTAATCTTCCTCTCGAGATAATCGGTGCAACTTAAACCGAGCGCCGGTTGGAGACTTCTGTTCAAACTTATTGCGAGCTGCAATGAGTTTGTCCAGCCAAACCCCGCGGCCAACATTTCGATGTTGCAGACAAAAGAGTTCCACGCCTGCACCAATGAACCTTCGTCTCGGTTGCGGTTGCCGTGGTACCGTCGATGTCTGAAAATACATCGATGTAGTACTCATGCTCAGTGCGATAGTCTTTCGCATTGACATCAGGATCATGGAGTCTTGACGAATCAAAGAGTGGGATCCGACAACTCCCAGTGATATAACCATACCACTCTCTCAGATTGCGTAAATAAGGCATCCATGGTTTGTTTTCAGGAGCAGATCGTAACGCGTTTCGATCCTTCTCCTCTTGCGTAGTGCCGACATGAGTACTGGCACTACGATCGCCGCAATAACTGGTACTGATACGGCTGCGATGACCCCGCGAAGAGTCATCGACATCATCATGACGACTAACGTCCTCAAGTTTTGCACTCGCATCATACGAATGCGAGCGCGAGCAGTTTGATCCCCGCGACCAGTGCTCAGAATCTTCGGATAAACCGAACAATTCATGGCGCAAATCGCGACTGCCACAAGGTACAGCAGTCATCGTTCCCGCACTCACAGCTTTGGGGCCGGGCTTTGCGGGCGACTTCGAGTGGGAGTCCGACTCGCCCGAATAGAGAACCTCTAATTCGGGGTTGACGTCCATGGGACTACCACCCGCAGCCGAAGCTGCGGATGAAGAAGCTGCACGTGGATGTCCACGTGCACCTGCAACATTGGGTGTTGCAGGCTGCTTATCAACAGCAGCAGGCGACGAAACGACTGCTGCCGAGGCTTGGGTAGATTGGTTGCCGGCTGCACGAATCCGTGCAGCCGCTTTAGATGCAGCCTTGCTCGCGCAGCGCATGGATGAAGTCGTCATGCGCTGGAAAAGTTGGAATGAGAAAAGAAAATACCAACAAGTGCTCCCTTTCCCCAGTGCGACAAGACGGTGGTCACTCTGTCGCCAATGAACCAAATCACTCACTATGGTGACTGATGGTTAAGGGGGGGGATGATGTAACGGGGTGAGCCCGTTACACAAAATTAATACGAATGTATCAATTTTTGAATATTATCTATTTAGATAATATTCAATTAACATCACTCGCGAAGAGGTGATGTTGGCGGAATATTACCCTCAGGGGTATATTACCCCTGAGGGTAATATTCTGGGTTGCTCCACTTTTGGTTGATGTAGACACTACATCAACCAAATTAACTACCAATCGCTGCTGGACGCGCGCAATGGGTGGTGAGCAAGAAACCCACATAGGAGATTGTAGTTTAATATAGTTAGATCAAGACAAAGATGATTTACAATGAAACTTAACTATATTAAATACAGTTCTACTTTTTCCCTAGACAGAGCTTTTAGTTCTGTTTACTTCGCTGCGCTTCCTCACGCTACGTGTACGTGACGTCGGGAGTACGCAGCCTTGTGTTCAGTTATCACAAGGTCTTACCAGTCATCTGGTAAGGGCGTGCCCCGTTACACATGCCATTTTCAATATCTAGAATTTTACACTTTTGAGGATCGTGGCACATTGTACTTACAACCCACGATTAATCAGCGGTACCGTACATCTCAACATAGGGATGTTAGGTAAAAAGTCCCTGTTAATAACATTGTACTTTTTACCAGCGGTAATAACGTTAAAAACATGGTCTCATTTTCAAGAGACGTTTTACCAACAATTTTTATACATTAACAGTAATTACCATAAAAATAAAAGTGGGTGGTTGCAACGCAACTACCCCACTGCCCGTCGCCATACAGCACAAAACCAAAAGGAGAGTTGGCATCAGGTAGGATTTATCTACTGCTATCAACGCAATCAGTACTCAAGGCGTACTGTTCCAGCCAGAGACTCCATACACGTCTTTTCTATAATGCAAATAAGTATGAACACATTCTTTGCGATTGCAGGTTCAGTATGCCCACGTTCGGACGACCTTATTTTCCGGTGTGAGAGTTCTACGAAAAGGTGAAAATGGCTGATGGCAAAGTCAAAGCCAAGTGTAACTACTGCTCACTTGGTTTGCAACCACAGGCAGAACGCGTGGAGCTTCACATTGCACAGGTAATCTGCTTTATACTGCTGCTTATTTGCGATATCTCGGCTAACGGTATTACACAGTCATGCATAGATGCTCCGAATGAGGCGAAATCTAAGGCTGAGATCCTCGTCATCAACCGGTTGGGAAGAAAGCGAGGTTCTCGGCCGGAGATGAGTCGGATGATAGGATCTCTACCGAATGCCTCTCCGCACGCACTTCACAGCAGAAACGCCAGCGTGCCAGGGGCACGTTGGACGCTCATTTTGAGACTCGCTCTCTCGATCCAAGAGGTTGCTAAAGCCAACAATCTGCTCACGCTGGCGATGGTGACGGGCAACATCCCGTTTGCTTTCGCCAGGAACCGGTTCTTCCAAGATTTTTAGAAGGCATTTCGGCCATTATACAGCCCTCCAAGTCGACAGCATATCGCCGGTCCCCTTCTCAACGAACAGGACACGACCACGACCACTCGAATCGCTTCGATTCTTAAGAAAGCGTCATTCATCATAATGATTTCTGACTGCTGCAAGAATGTAACAAACCAAGTGTAAGAAAAATGCTTTGTATTGACTAACTCGAATTTGTAGAAGCTAAATGTAATGTTTCAAGATGTTGCGCCTGGATTGCGGTTGATGACAAACGCAAGAACCACCTTCTCTCGCTTTATGCATCATCAGTCACCCAGACTGGTATCGAAGTGTTACAAGGTTACGAGTCTGCAGTCGAGCTTCTAAACGAGAAGTTTGAAGCCATACCCCGTGGCATCACTTCGGACAGTGGCGGACCTTACCGGAAGTTTCGCCGCGTTGCACAAGTAAGGAATTAATTATTGGATAAATTGATATTTATATTAATTTAGTTGTTATAAAATGCATTTGTTTTACTTTAGTAGATAGCCAGTGCTTCTTATTGGTCCGTGTCTAGCTCATTAGTCAAACCTTCTGACTAAAGCGGTTCTAAAGGTCCCGATGTTTCAAGACGTAATGCAGCAGGCCATGACGATTGCTCGCAAAATTCGAGTTTGACTGCAGTCCGTGAGATTATTGCAAGGGAGGCAAGATGGACCGCATTTCGGTATGGGCGCCAACTGAAACCCGTTAGTACTCCTTTGGCATCACCGTAAGGCAGATTAGCGGTCTGGAAACTTCTATTCAGGTGAGATCCTGCTTGTTGCGCATCATAGAACTAAATTGGAATGGATTGCTTAGAAAATTACCACACATATTTTTTTTATCTTTAGGTTACCCAAGTTCTCTACCCTGACCTGCTACCCTCCACGTCACCTGCGTTCTGGGACAGTCTGCGCGAACTGGATGAGTTTATGCGTCCGTTCCATCTCATCCAAGCCTTGAGTGAGACCGACGTTGTGTCCTCCGGTCAGATCCTTGCTTCTTGGAATTGGCTCTTCCTGTAGATCAGCAATAACGCAAAGCTGCCGGCTGCAGAGCAAGACGCGCTCCTCGAGGCTTTCCGCAAAAGGTGGAAGACATGGATTGAAGATCACCACATTGTGTGCCGGGTCCTTGACTTCCGTCTTTGTGGAGTGGGAATGTCGCCAGCAGGGATGCGACATGCATTCGTTTTGGGGGTGAAGCTGTTCAAGCGTCTCTTTCCTGAAAGAGCGTGGGATTCTTTTGCGAGAAATGGTTCAAATACACACGAAAGGGTGTGTATTCAATTATTTTTAAGTCCCTTGGCTGAACTTTTTTTTGGTTCAGTGGGGATTTTCGCCGCCGAGGACGAAGCGGTCTAGGCTTCTTACATTGTTAAGAAGCAGGAACTTTTCTGGAGCGATATTAGGTCCGATTCCCCGGAGCTTGCGAACTTGGCACTTGCGGTGACGAGCTATTGCCCGCATAGTGCAAAATGCGAAAGGTCATGGTCCTCTATTGCTGCAACACACACCAAGAGCAGTGATCGCCTTGGCATTTCAACATGTGAACAGACAGAGAGAATCAAAATGTTCTACCACGCCCGATCAAATGAACAAATCAAGGTAGCGTATCAGAATCTGGTGCTTGCACTGGATCAGTCGGTGCCGGTTTCAATTGATTTGCTGGAGGACAAAGAAGTGAATGCTCTGGAAGCAGATATTACTCAGTAAGCATGGATTTGCAGTATAAGGGAGATGATAGTAAGACTGACTAACCACGATTTTAACTGCAAACTCGTTATTTCCAGACGCGTAGACTGCCTCAGAATTCTTCTCTGGTTACTTGCACGATGTGATTGAGTTCGATGCGCTGAAAGATGTTACCGACAAGGAAAACACTGTCCGCGAAGACAATTTTGAAATTTTTGCTGACATGACAGGTCCCTCGCCAAATGCTGCTTCGGAACGTGCATTGTGTATGCAGATCTTTTTCATTCTGCAAAGTGATTAGCAAGACCCCTTCGGTACGGTTTTTCCATCACATTTGATTATTTTTTGAACGGGCCGGGCCACTCTACATAGAGAGAGCCTGCTTTGTGGACCTATAATAAAAACTGTTGAAAACTGGTTGAGTAGATAATAACTGGTAAAAGGTTAAAAGCAGGTAAAAACATTCAAAGCTGGTAAAAAGTGATAGTAAGTGGTAATAACGTTAAAAACTTGGTAGAAAGTGTTAATAACTGTTAAAAAGTCACGAGACTTTTTACATAACATCCCTATCTCAACACATGCGTTTCGCTAATGCGAAAATTTCAGTAAGCGTAGAGTGTGTCTTATCTCTACGCTGGTATTTGAGGGTATTGACCCGAAAAGGTGTTTGCAAAAGTCGTTTTAGTTTCATTCAAGGGTTTCCTACGGCATGGCAAAAATTGTTAAGGTAATTATTGTTTCGTCATCAAATGACTATTCAGCACATACCTTCACGTGTAATTGCAGAAAGCAATATTTTGGAAGTAGACCCCCTTTGAACATTCAATGTCTAACAGAATGTCCTCAAAACAACGAGGCATTCGCGCATATTCATCAGGCCTGCAAATATATCCATTCACGTGGGTAAAATGATACCGACCTATCTTTCTACGAGTTGACGGCCTGTCCAATCAGTTCACTGGAGTGTGCACCGAAAGCTACGTATATTAATGCATGTTGGGGTTACCCCCTGGTGCCTTGGGTAAGCACCGCCGTTCCAATCACTTGTTTGCCTGGTTGATCCCCCTAACGACCAACGCAAGGTCGTTAAAGCAATGTGTGACACTTAAGTCTCAGTGGTACCACCCGGGAACCCCGGTAGCACTGAGGTCGGTCTCTAGTAGAAGCATAAAGCCCCCGAAGTCGAATATCCGGGGTCCCTGGACTGGCTGACCCCCAGAGTATCCAGTAAAAAGTGGCCATCCGGTAAGGGATGCGTAGGCCCCTGCTAAAGGGGCATTCTTGGATCGTTAGCTCCACTAAATGACTATAATGTACCACAAAAAAACGCATGTACCTTCTTAGAGGCACATGGATCGGTTGAATGACGCATAGCCGTGTAAAAGGGATACCAACTTGGATGACAAGCGTTGTTAGTAGTGGAGGCAGCGCGACAGAATCATCACGCATGTTTCAGGTTGCCGCCACGACCCCATACGATACGCGATCGGGATTAGTAATTTATAGCTGCTCAACTTGATCGACTGCGAATATCATAAGGAGCGAAGATATGTAGCAGAACAGATTTAATCCAAGATGTTATCGTAATTCTCGTGCCAAAATGGATCCGCGCCGCAAGGAGCTACGCGTCAAATTTTATTTTTGGACGTTATCATGAGTGTGAAGACCTGACATCCGACCACAACCTTATTGGTTTAGACTTCGTATTTGTATGCCTCATATCGGAATCTTTTCACGAACGAATAGGAGGGGCACTTGGGTCAATGATTTGGCTGCAAAAAAACTAACTTGATCTCTCTGACCATTTGAAATTTGCACGTCAGTGTCACTAAAACATGATCTTTAGAAAGCACAGTCGAACCGTTCTTGTAAATCTACGAGGGTGTCGAAGTACACAAGATGTAAGATAGTAGAAGTGAAAAAGTTGCTGTCAAGATGATTTAAGATACTGACATCGGTAGCAGATTACTGTACAACTTCGTGGATTTTAAACATGAAGCCCTGTTTGTTGTTTTTCACTCAAGCGATTGATGCTGAATGTAGAGCATAAATGTGACCTACTGATGCGCTAGGTTATCGACACTACTCAGTGTTGAATAACACGGCTCTGCACAGCTTAAGAGTGATGACGAACCGCATGGACGGCTCAACTGAACCGCATGAACGTTCTTCTGAATGGCTGAACGGCCATGGCGGAGAGAAGACGATTCGAGAAAGGAAAGGTAGACATAGAGTTCAACAGAGAGTAGTTTAGGTAACTTAAATCTAACCACTTCGGTTTTTTCCTCCAACTACATAAATAGGTTAACAGTCGCAGCTCCGACCGCTCCATCAAGACCAAGTAGACCTTGCCTCACCCGCAACGCTCATGAGGAGTACCAAGCGCGCCGAATTCCATCTGGGAAGTGAAAACTACTTCCACTGACATTCTAGTTTGAGGATGGCGCTCGCAAGGTAAAGACTGCTGGCGCACGTGAAATTGTTCAAGGCGGAGAGCTAAATAATGGAAGCCTGGCTTATGAACGATACGGAAGCTCTCAGTATAATCGCGCAGGGTGTAACCTACGACATCAGACAAAGATACGTTCCTCAACGCGTGCGATTCAAGCGTGGGTGACGCTGAGGGAGTTCTGCAATCGCATTACACTTCACAATCGGGTCACGATGACACGGCGCCTTCACAAGTTCAAGATGGTTGGCGGAACGATCATGGCGAAGCATTTGTACGCCTTCGAAGTGCTCGTTGTCGGGCTTCGGACGCTTGGAGAGCCTGTCGACGAAGCACGGCAGCTCGTAGTGCTACTGATCAGCCTTCCTGCCGAGTACGAGCTGATCTCGTTTATCATCGAGAACGCCAAGGACATCACGCACATCGAGGTGGAGGAAAAACTGCTGAAGGAGTGTGCACGGTTGGAGAAGATAAAAACAAAACCTGAACGAGTGTTCGAGGTCAACACTGGACGGTTCAAGGGCAACAAAGGGAGCAGTCGCAAGTGGGGCGTTCAAAAGAAGAATGCCGATGGCTTCCAAGGCAATTGTTTCAAGTGCCACAAAATTTGGCATATGAAGCGAGACTGCCAAGAACGCTTCACGGACGGCGATAATGATGCGGTGTTTGCTGTAATCACGGAACGCTTTAACGGCTGGTTGATCTATAGTGGCGCGACCTCCCACATGACCCCACACCATTCCGATCTGCTCGAGTATGAAGACGTGAGAGATGGCATCGAAGGAACGGTCGCTGACGAGAAGAAGCTGCAGGTCACTGGCCGTGGTACATTACGCTTGCTCGGACTGGACGGCAAACGGATCTAGATGGTTGAAGTTCTTCAAACCCCGGGTCCCGATCGGCGTCTGTTGTCAGTGGGGAAGCTCGCGGACCGTGTCTAAACGTGGAGTTCCAGCGTTCCTCATGTGTTATCTGAGGAAAGGTTAATGCAATTGCAATAGGCAAGAAGGTAGACAAGGCGTACGTGTTAGTTTTGTGTGCAAGACGAAGCTCGATCTGCCAGTACGTCGGGGCTGACAGCAAGTGGGAGCTTTGGCACGTCCGCATGGGGTTCCCAACCAGGACACTCTGACTAATACACAGCATACCAGGAACAGTATTCCGGCTGTTGGTCAACTGTCCCAGTATTGGTGCGGCGGATGCATGAAAGGGAATCAGACGGTAGCTACGTTTCCGCACTAATCCAGCATAAAGACGTCACACGTTCTAGAGCTCGTCCACACGAATGTGATAAGACCCATGAAGAAGCCTTGAAAAGGTGGTGCCAAGTATGTCCTGACGTTCGTGGGCGACTATTCGCGCGACGGGGTGGCCTATTTTTTGAAGTGGAAGGGTGAAGCGGCCGCCAAGCTAAGAGAGTACAAGACGTTCTATGAGAATCAATGGGGAGAACGTATTAAGTACTTACGATCGGATAATCGAACGGAGTTTGTGAACCAAGTGATGACGAAGATTAATACTCTGAACGGTATCGTGCACCTACGGACCGTCCCGTATAGCCCTCAGCAGAATAGAGTGGCAGAACGGATGAACCATACCATCATGGAGAAATCTCGAAGTGGGCTACACTACAAGGGCGTTCCAACGGATTGGTGGGATGAAGCAGTGAGTACTGCAATATATCTGATCAACCGTTACACGATCACGCAAAACGCAACCGTGACACTGTTTGAGCTGGATTTCAAATTGGATCCTCAGATAGATCATCGTCGCGTAATTGATTTCCGTGGATACGCTCAAATCTACAAGTCGAAGAAAAAGAAGACTGAACATAAGAGATTTAGGTGCCTGCTACTCGGATACCCAGAAAACGTCAAACGTCACCGTGTCTATAACTTGGATGCTTCCAAGGTTAAGGTGTCCTGCTTTGTGAAGTTGTACGAGCGTGGTCTGGACGGTATCTATGATACAAAATGGCTCAGAACGGAACGTTCATGCACGTTACCATGGACGCCGATGCAGCAGACACGCTCGCTTCAGTGGAACGCCAACACTTCGTAGCGAAACCCAGGTAACGTTGTTGAGAACGACGCATTGGACGTAGAGATGGGGAGCATGCAACAAGAACATGACGCTATACCGCCGCTGTTGATGCCAAAAGAATGATCAGCTCCTCCTGGACTTGAATCTGAACCGTACTGTGGACCACAAACTCTATCCTAAGACTATCGATTAGGGTTCCACATTTGTTGAACCGTTCAAGACGTTCCCTCAAACTAGCGTTTCTTCATTGAAGAAGGTATGGATGCCGAGTAAGAACGGAAGTTGGAAGGAAGTGATGGGCCGCCCTCTACGAAGTGTGCCAGGATCGATGAGAACTGTCCTATCGCGGAAGCATTCTCGCGTACGCTGCAAGCATTGACGCAGTGGATCTTCCGACAACGTACGCTCAGGCATTTCCAGTTAAGATGCTATACAATGGCATGAAGCCATGGGTTCGGAACTGCTCTCCCACAAAAGGGACGGTACCCGGACATTAATTTGACGAGGAACAGCTAACCTAAACATTGAGTGCATGGGTTTTCACCAAGAAGCGTGACCAAAACGACCGCGTGGTGTGCTTTAAAGCACGGTTGGTGACGAAAGGTTTTAAGCAGAAGTACGGAGTGGACTTCTTTGAAACATACTCTCCAGTGGCGAACATAAATTCGATTCGAGTTGTCCTTTCGGTCTGCGCTGCTTACGATTATCGGATGGAAAAACTGGACGCTGACACAGCGTTCCTCAACAGTAATTTGGAGGATCGTGTATTCATGGAGGTTCCTCTTGCTATTACGAACGCTCAAACCTATGAGTGTCATCTGAACAAGGCCATCTATGAATTGAAGTAAGCCACGAGTGCCTGGAACAAGATCATTAATTGTGCGTTCTCGGCAGCGGATAAATAGTTGTGGAGCGTACCAATGGGTAGACGTCAAGCGTTCCAAGATCTATTTCATTTACGTCTGCCTTACGTCGACGATATGTAATTGCGGCAAAGACTAGTAATGAGATTTGTGACGTGAAGGGCGCGCTCAAGATTGTCTTTAAGGTGAAAGAGCTTGGACCTGCGAATTTTATCCTGGGAATGGAGATCGACCACGCTACGGCTGCCGGAACGCTAATGATCAAGCAAACGCGGGCTGACGGAACGCTAATGATCAAGCAAATGCAGTACATTGATGATGTGACAGAACCGTTTCGACAAGAGAACTCTTAGCCGGTGGACAACCCTTGTACAACCGGTCTAAGTTGTTAAAGTCGCAATCGTCAGCAACTACTGAAGCCTAGAGCTCGATGCGATCGATACCGTACCGTTCTTTAATTGGATGCCTATTGTACATCACGACGTGTACTCGCCCGGACATTTCATTCGTGGTAACGAAAATGTCTTGCTTCCTCAAGCATCCCGGCTACAGCATTGGAACGCTGCTGTACGCGTGATATGCTACTTGAAGACGACCCGCCAGCATGGGATCAAGGTGGTACCGGTAGCGTCACGGCTGAAGCCTACTCGGATGCGAACTGGGGTACTAACCTCGACGGCATGCGTTCTGTCTCGGGTGTTATGGGAAAGATTGGAAGCGCTTCTGTGGTGCTAAAGTCAAAGTTCCAACGAACGGTCCCCCTCAGCTCAGCGCAAGCTGAGTATATGGCTTTAATAATATGAGTTCAGGAAGTGCTGTGGACGCGTGAGATGCTGACGGACATGGGAATGATACCAAATAACGCTACCCAGATCTGGGAGGACACTCAAGGCGCGATTGCCCTGGTACAAAATGCTGGTTATCATGCTCGGACCAAGCATGTGAACATCCGTCATTACTTTATCAGAGAGACGATTGAAGAAGGAACGCTTGTGATAACGTATGTGGACACAAAACATTATTAGAACGACATAATAACCAAGGCGCTAGGATCCAAGACGTTCAGTTCCTGCGCGATACGAACGGAATCTAGTGCAAGGACATCAAGCAGTAGTCGTGAGTGAGAGTGTTGAATAACACGGATCTGCACAGCTTAAGAGTGATGATGAACTGCATGGACGGCTCAACTGAACCGCATGAACGTTCGTCTGATTGGCTGAAAAGCCATGGGTGGTGATCAGACAATTCAAGAAGTACAAGGAAGGCAAGGGGGACAACAGAGAGTGGTTAAGGTAACTACTCACTTCATGAATCTTTGATGTGGGCAAATCGCACCATGGATTCCTTATATGATAAAGCACACCGCCAGCCTTTGTAATGAAATTGTAGTGATTCGTAAACTACTCTTTGTCTAAATATGAAGATCTATTTACAAGTATATATTCTGAAGCACATGATAATGTCGAAGTGACCAAGGTTGTCAGTTTGCGTTGTCTTCTTTGTAGATGGCACCTACTTCACCTAGATTGTAATAATGGTCTCATGTGCTCCACACATTATGACCTAAATCACGAAACCAGAAAAGCAAGGTTTTGTCGATAAAAGTATGTGATCCTGGCTCGATGCCAAATGTAATCCTATATGTTTCTGTCATTCTCCACCAGCAGACCTCGATATAGCAAAAAGAATACAGCAAATAGAAGAAGGTGCATGTATAGTAAAGCAGATCGAAGCAAACGGGGGCGATCAATGGGTGGAGCGATCTCAAACCGCGACAGTTCAGTGAGAAGTATCGATTGGCTGTTAAGCTGCGCAATACCAAGACCGAATATCGCAATATCAAGATCGAATACTACGATACCGAGAGTGAATATCGCAATACCGCGATCAAATATCACAGCAACGGGCTCGAATATCAAGTTGCCAAGATCGAGGCAAGATACCAAGATCGGGAACACATAAGGTGTTCAAAGTCGGGAAGATGACCGACAATCGGCAAGGATCACGGTCCTTGAGAGTGATCGACGATCAAGTGGATCGACGATCAGGAGATTGACGATTGATCAGAAGATAATCGAACAAAGAGATCGACGATCACTCAAGGAGATCGTCGATCGGTCAAGAAGATCGACGATCTATCATCGGAAGTGGACCACATTTGCGAAGGAACGGTCAACGGAAGGTAGAGGACACGTGGCAGCATATCCTGGCATATAGACAGGCATATTCGTAGTTTTAGCTTTTGGTTGGTTAACATTAAACAGAATTCTATTTGCTTCTAAGTACACGTGTCGGCTTCTCTTCCGGGCTGGAACATTGGCCTCCCGACGTCAAGAAAGACGCGCATACTGAAACCAAGTGATATCCCCAGATAATTGGCTGGGGATCAAGAATTCTCAAGACAACCCCAACTGCGACTGGACGCAGCAAGAACGTAAAGGACAAGGCGCAAGATCGCGAGACGGCTCAAGTGGTCAGAAGGCTCGCGTATCAAGCATCCACCTAGTGGACAAGGCGATCTCGTTGAGATCTAGGTGGCTTACATCAAGTAATCTACAAGTATACCCGTGATCATGTGAAGGTTTCCGCGCGATCACAAACCCCATTCCCAACACGACCAAGTTTTCTCTCGACACGAGTCCACCGAGAAGATTGCAGCCCGCCCTACCGACGGGTACACAAAGTGAGGAAGGAAATACAAGGCACGGAAACATAGTACCCCCTCCGATAGTCGGTCTTCTGGGCACCAGTGGAGAGTCGGGATTGCCTCATAAAATGAGCGATCGCCGCTCTACCACACATGCAACATAATTCTGTTCATATGGTTTGCGACAGCCGTCACGACCTCACGTAAGTTTGTAGTGTATCATGAATAAGAAATTGATCGTCGGTTGCATTGTCATCCAACAAAATAGTGACGTTATTACGGTCCATAGCATCGGTAGAAGTCGCGAGGAAATACATATATAGTATAAGATGGAATCACGCCAAGGAATAGAGTTGAGAACAATCGTTGAAGCAGTGATGGCGAGTCCTACAGCCTTTTATTTTATTATTTTAGAGGTCTAGTCGATGAATCATGTGACCAGGACTCAGTGCTCGGTATACAAGACACTGGTTTGTGTCTAGAGTCGTCCGGATCCCACATTCCACCCCGCACGTCCCGCACTTCCCGCGTTCAGTGATTATCTTATTATACAACGTCGAGATTTTATAAATTTCTACTCATTTATATAAGAGTAAATCGCAAATCTAGCACCAACCAAATGTAAACATTGCAAAACCCGCATCAGTCGCAAAACTAGCACCACTTCAGCACCGAATTAATGTGTACCACGCTAATATATCTTACCATGCCTTTATTCTTCCATTTTCCAATATCCGCAGTATCCACTCAAGAAGGTCCGCCCCCCCTCATCTCGAGGCCACCCACCTTCGGAGGAGATCAACCTTGCTCTACCTCGAACCGTATGGGGGGATGTCTCGTTCATGCCTCTTAAGTGGTCGCTGTATATGGAAAATGAAGGTTAGGAGGGGGAGAATCACAGAAAAATGACGGTAATCCACCAGCCTATTGTCTAAGTTGGATTTTAACATTAACAACCGTAACATGTGACTGTGCGGCTTTCCTGAATATTTAGATTCAAGTCATCGCTATTCGATCAAACGTATCGAAGCTGAAGTTATCACAATCATGAGATCTGATGTGCTGAGCTATCGTTACTGTTTTAAATTTATATGAATGACGTGGGTGTGAAACAAAAATGTTGTATCTATCGCGAATTTGCTCCTGTCGACTCTTTTTTCCTGAGTATCATAGGTGGAATAGCCAAGGCTGGCCACGTGCCATGCCACACTGGGACGCTTCGATGGTCGTGCAGCGCTTTCGATGGGCCGTGGAAGATGTAAATGAGACCACACACCACGGCCCGCACCGTTGCTGCTGCGACCGTACACTCAAGAACTGTAAGCGTCTCGCATGGTCACTAAGTACCAAATCATGGCAACAGGATGTTTTACAGCAGCATAGCATGACCATTTCGATGTCGCCGCCGACGTATTTAGAATTGTATAATTACAGACATAATCGAGTAACGAGTTTGTCATCCAGGCTTAGGCAAAAACAGACATCGAGCAGCGTTTGAATGTTTAATAGACACAGACCCCTCTATCTCCAATGTTGTAACCATCCTTTTATTGATTCTATGTCGCGATGAGCTATTGAATAAGGATTTTGTTTAGAAAGATCGAAATGGATTCTTGCATGCGGCTTTCGTTAAAAAGGATGTCGGGCACGGTGGTCGCACTCGTAACAAACGGCAACACCATCAATGAATAATACACATCACCCAGGTGGAATTTCTTCACATCTACCTTTTCGATAAAATGGACAGCACCAGTTCAGCGGCACCATGAACTGCGCCTAAGTCGATTGCTGCCTTTTCTCCGGACATCTCAATGTTATAATAGTTTTATATCATGTCAGTTCTACTCTTGGTACCTCGAGCCTTAGATTACATTCAGTCACCCATAGAATAGCGTGGTATACATTGATTCCGTCACAATGTGGCTAGTTATGCGACTGGTGCGGGTTTTGCAATGTTTGCATCTGGTTGGTGCTAAATTTGCTCTTTTTATGATTCTTTGAAAATCAAAAGAGCATAAAATGACAGCGTCATCTGTTTTATTGCGAGCCCGAAGGGTGAAGCTATCAGTGATTGTTCGCAAGGTGAATGCCGAACTTTTTAAATTGTACTTATATATCTGTCGGTCTGTCTGTAAAGAACGCGGCCAGGTGTACCTTACACGTACTAGGTGCGATCTAGTCTGTCTTCTACTCATAGGTGTATAGGCATATCCGAGGTCACTCTCTGGCAAGGTCACTATTGTGGCGCATGATTGTTAAGGGCTTAAAATCAATTAAAGGTGAATATGATAACATAAGCAAATGCTGGATGATCATAAGCAAAGGCTGATTGCGTTGCTTTAGTAAATTGTACTGGATTGATACCTTTATTAACACCATCATACTCATTCATCAGTGACTGCTGTTGTATAGTGATTTTTATTTTGATCCAGTCCTCCGAACTGGATTACATATATCATGGGGTGAGCTCCAGAGCTTGCTCCTCTATCTTATCTGGCGCCACACCACCTGCTGCGTTGTTTGATGTGCTACAAAACTACATTCCTTATACTTATAAAGTAATGGGTAGTAATTAGTGGCGCTTCTAAATGTTAAGGACCTACACACCCGCTAGATTTGACCTGAGTTTTTTCTACGGCACCTAGCTTGCTCCGTTTTGCGCGTTGCAAATATGTGTTGACATAATGTAGCGTTGATTGCGAGCCCGAAGGGTGAATCTATTAGTGACTGTGAGCAAGGTTGAATGCCGAGCTTCTAAATCGTACCTTTCTTTGTCTATATGTCTGTCTGTCTGTCTGTCTGTCTGTCTGTCTGTCTGTCTGTCTGTCTGTCTGTCTGTCTGTCTGTCTGTCTGTCTGTCTGTCTGTCTGTCTGTCTGTCTGTCTGTAAATAACACGGCTAGGTGTACCTGACACGTACTAAGTGCGATCTAGCCTGTCCCTCCTCGTAGGTACTAGTATATAACTATATTTAAATTCACTCTTTGGCAAGGTCACTATTGTGGCGCACGGTTGTAATTGGCTTAAAATCGATCAAAGCTGAATACGATCACACAAATAAATGCTGGCTTCTCATGAGCAAAGGCTGATCGCTTATCCCGAGTATACTGTACTGGGTTAGTACAGACATTAACAACATCATACTCAATCTTCAGTAACTGCTGAAGTGCAATGTAATTCATCTTGATGTAGTTCTCCGAACTGGATTACTTATATTAAAGCGCGAGCCCCAGAGCTTGCTCCCTTATCTTATGTATATATTGTCAAATTTAGTATTTATTGATATTACTCGTTCTTTTTGCCAAGGCGTGCATCAAGACACCCATAGACGCTTGAAAAGATGATTTGGGTGACCCTAGCGACGATTCCATGGGTATACTTAACCTACTGGGGGATCGCGAATTCAATATCTAGTGAAGGTGAGTTTTATTTGGCAGTACAGTCGTCCCTCCATATAAGAACCTCTAGCGAGGGTTAAATTCCTGTTTAAGGAGCTCCTTGTCTCACACCAAGCTGCGTCACTTGCTTTTTGCATGTTGACTCTATATAGTAACTTATTAAATAGTGTACTAAAACAGCGCGCACCAACCACCAGTTTCCTCTCTATATTGGACTTGCCACAGTCTCGCATTGCCTACCATTTTGCACATTTGCTTCCGTTCGACCTTACACATGTCGACAAAGCGAACGATTCTGAAGATGGAGCAAAAGCGTCAGGTGCGGGTGCTGTGCACCCGCACACCAGGCATAAAGCTGGCTCAAATATAAGACTGGGTCAGAGAGAAGTCGGCCTTCGGATCTCCACAACGGCAGCAGAACGGATTCGTCAGGCACCAGCCAACGCGTTTCTTGCCACGGGCAGGAAGCGCAATCGAAAGGTGTGGGTTCCAGCGTTTGAGGCTGCGTTTCTCGCATTCTATCGTCTCAATGACGTCAAAGCGATTCTCACAAACGAGCTACTACTAGAAGAAGATCACTTAATCCGAGCCGCTCAAGGGATAAGCAAGAACGACCTACGGCTTTCGAATGGGTGGCTGCACAAATTTAACACTCGACACGGCATCCAGCAGCAGGGTGTTCACGACGAGGCAGACTCAGTTGATCGCGCTTAACTAGCAGTGAATCGAATGGAGATTAAAAAGAGCTGATTGGACAATATTTATCACGAGATGCATTCAATTTTGACAAACCAGCTCTATTCTATCGCCTACCTCCAAACAAGACACTGGAAACGGTCAAGCGCTACGGGAAGAAGTCAGAGTAGGATCGTATCACAGTCGCAATGTGCTGTAACATGACTGGCACGGAGAAATGGATTTCTATGTCATAGGCAAGTCAAAGAAACCACGAAGCCAACACCAAGCAAATGAAGAATTTTATACTTCAACAACCTGACTGCGTGGCAAAACAGGTCAACATTTGCTGAGAGGCTCCGGTATTTCGATGCCAAGAAGTACGGGAGGCGAGTTCTTTTCCTGCTGAACAACGCGTCGTGTCACTATGGCGCTGCTGAATGCTATAATGTCAAGCTGGCATTCCTGCCGCCAAACATGACAGCACACCTACAACTGCTCGACGCAGGTAAGTTTGAATGAAGGTTCTCTAGACCAGCAATTTCTCACGTGTTTTTTCTGATAGGAATTATTCGGTCATTTCCAGCGTGGTATCGAAAGATTTGTTCAATGGCTCCTGGATGCAATCCACACCAGAATTGACAGAAAGTTGAATATCCTGGAGGCTGTGCGCTTCGGTATATCGATTTGGGAGGAGGTACCCGATCAAGTGATTCGCAACTGCTGGAGCAAGTGTGTTATCGTTGGTGCAGTAACGATGGCCAAATTCACCCAACTACACGACTACAACAAACGCATCGATCGATTTGTTGAGAACGAGCTGACCAAGCTCATGGATGGTTTGACTTGCGGCTTCAGTGTCGACGAGTACATCGGTGCGGATGAAGACGAGCCGATCGAGTGCGACTCAAACGTGATAGAGCATAAGGCTATTGAGAACGACAATGATGGTGACAGTGCCGATGATGTGACGATTGGGCCATCCGAGGCTCTAGACCGTTGTCTCCGTCTGTCATCATTTCTTTCACTACAGCACGACAGTGACTAATTGACCAAGAATCTGGCAAGTATCACCGAGCACGTTAGAAAGCAGTGCTCGATGCGAAAGACTCAGTGTACCATGGATGCATTTCTTAGAATGGGTTCAGATTGACCCTCCATATAAGAGCGTTTTATATAAGGAACGAGGCAAACACGCCACACATTTTGGTCCGCTATATGGAGGGACGAATGTAACTCGATTGAATAAGCATCGTCAAGACACTTTACTATTTTACCATATGTCAGGATTGATTTCGATCAAGAGAGTAGCCTAATGTTTTCGCCAAGACCATGCTTCAAGACCTCGCTACTCGCTGGAATCCTACTACATTAATGTTAATGCGTGTAGTTCATCTTCGCAGTTCTGTTACCACCACGTTTAGGAAGAGACCTGCTTGTATGAGCACGCCATCAGCAGTACTGATGACGATCTAATGGAACAGGCATTCGCCTTCTACAGTTGTTGAAGCAGATATGCATTGATCATATAGCGAAGAATTTTACCGTTTCATTATATTATTGTTCTTTAACACCCTCAGCGCATATGGAGGCCTCATGTGTATGCTGATCTCGTCGTGTTAAAATATATGTTGGGTAAATGTTTAACGATCTCGTCCAGCAGTGTAACGGGATGAGCCTGTTTGTAGATTAATATAATTGAGTTAGGACTAAAACATAGGTTAATGATTAGGACTTAATTATGTTTAATACAATTTTACTTTTACCAACAACTAGACTATCTCTAGTTGTTTACCTTCCTCTTCACGTTTGCACAGAGGTAGTGAGGCACCACTAGCTCTGCTGTCGGTGATAGTAGCTCCACGCTGGTTGTCCAGTGTGTTTCTCCGTTGCCCCGTTACACCTGGTAGCACTTTGTAGTCCGTCCAAGGACCACAAAATCCGTTCAACATGAACATTTTGGACGACGAAGGCGACGACGCCCTTCACGGCACCCGTGAAAGTTACTCCTATTTGAGCGATGTCGAATGGAGTGCTGTCGAACGAATGTGTTCGACTGTCGGCGAAGAAGCTGTCTGATCTCTGCTCTCCTTAAGGGATAGGTACCAACATCATTACATAGTCGCCAAGTTCTTGCAGCGAGAACCTGACACGTCGCAAGCCGAAGTGACTCTACTGCGTCAGCACGGTCACCAGCAGACTGAGCTCCTGAGATAGCAACAGTCTCAGTCTGCTACTGCAGTGTCGACAAGTGAGCGTCGACGTGAGGCTCAAAAGTTGGAAGTTTCCAAGTACTGGAGAGTCGAGGAAGACTCCTTGTTGAGATGGCTCCTCGAAGTGGACGATGCCGTTAAGGCTCGCCACATCGACGATCAGGAAATGCAAGTTCAATTTGCCAAATCGAATTTGTCCCAGGGCGTGCCAGAACTTAGGCCCTGAATCTTCAATTACACGATCCAAACGTGTTTGAATCGTTGGCGGTCTTTAAGACTCTGCTTAACCAAACGTTTGAGCCGCCAAGAGCTGAGTTCAGGACTCTTTCAGAGCTTCTGAAGATAAAACAAGGTAAGCGTGACATTCACGCTTACGCTCAGAACGTTCGTTACCTTGAAAGTTGCATGGTAGCGAACCCTGTAATTGAATTTGTGTTGATCACGATATTCTTACAGGGCCTCATAGATGGTCCCGTAAGGAACCACCTATTCCGCATCGAGTTGAAGTAGCTTGAGAGAGCGAGTACAACTGCGGTGCAAGAGGACTTTAGCATGAGGCAGGCTCACATTAGCTTGACCCCCTATTGTCCTTCGAGACGACAAGAGACTGGAGGTCCAGAACCAATGGACCTCTGTTATGTTGAGAGCGACAGACCTCGCTTTTCAAACAACAAGCGATTGCAAAATTGCAATCGCTGGCAGAAGTTAGGACACTACGCTTACGAGTGTAGTGCCCCACGCCTAGTGTCTTATAACACTGAGCGAAGTGATCGACCGTCTCCAAAAAAAAAAACCGAACCCAAGCCCAAGGCTGGTGGCGAAGTCCCCACAGCGTTATCGGAAACGTCAAAAAAAGGGAGGGGGCAGTAAGGGCGGAATGGCCTTCTGGTTCCGGCAACTTTCAGAAAAATTTGCAATTCTCTTGGACAAACTTGGGTCCCGAAACCCCAAACCTTTGGGGGGTTTCTCCCCTGGGGGATGAAATATTCCTCCCTCCCCCTGGAGTTTGCAGGGAACAAAGAATTTGGCACTTCCTGCCCCTATTGACTGGGGGGGGGGCGAAAAACTTTTTGTCCTCCTCTAGTCCCTAAAAGGGCCGTAAGCTCCAATTTCTTTGAGTGCGACATCCCCTCAAACGATGATAACGGTGTGACTTGTCACAAGCGCGTCGATAGCCGCTGATAAACGTGTAGTTGGGATCCCCTACACCTTTTAGGGTGAACAGTAC
>JH597866.1:91425-102858 GCA_000173235.2 Hyaloperonospora arabidopsidis Emoy2
ACTATAATTGAGTTAGGACTAAACATAGGTTAATGATTAGACTTAATTATGTTTAATACAATTTTACTTTTACCAACAACTAGACTATCTCTAGTGTTACCTTCCTCTGCACGTTTGCACAGAGGTAGCAAGGCACCACTAGCACTGCTGTCGGTGATAGTAGCTCCACACTGGTTGTCCAGTGTGTTCCTCCGGTGCCCCGTTACAGGCAGTATCCCTCGTTTGCCTCATCCTGCGAGTGACGGAGCCCTAGTTGTAATGACGTGTCCGATCTCGTCAGACCCTACTTCGGTACCAATCCTTAAACACGAACGTACGTCAACCCGATCCCCTGTCTTCGGTTATACTTGGGGACACGCACACACTTGCATGCTCGTTTCAACAACAAGTCATCCTGTGGATACTGATAGTGGTCAATCGTGAAGGTACATCGTCTGGAAGACACTGACAATGCTGCTACAAAAATCGCATGCTGGACCAGTAAGCGGTGTGGTCACGATAGGTCATTGACCCCCATACCGATACATTGCACACAGGTATCAATCACGTTAGCGGAAAGCTCGCATGCTTAACTCGCTGGCGGCATGACTGCGAGTCGCTGTAGAGAGACGGGCACAGTAAAGACACGAAAACGGACTCGAAATGTCAACGTCTGTGTAAGGTAGGTCGACTCTAGGGCACACATACTAGTACACTATTTAGATGTAAGTGTAGCGCTTTACAATGCAGTGTAGCAGGAGAAGTTGCGCTAGAAAGCGTGGAGCAAGAAGAGACTGTTAAAGAGACGGAAGCTGGTTGGCACCATCCGACGTTGCGACGATGGGGTCAGTGGGCATAGGGATGATAGGTAAAAAGTCCCTGTTAATAACCTTTTACTTTTTACCAGCGTTAAAAACGTTAATAACAAGGCCTCATTTTGAGCAGACTTTTTTACCAATAATTATCTATTATTAGTCGAATAATTTGTAGGAGATTTGGCACGGGTAGGAACCATGGACTGCGGTTTACGCAATCATTCCTAACGGCCCACTGTTCCCACGAAGAGCTTTATACATGCCTTCTCTGTCATGCGATTAATTCTGACACATTCCTTGCGATTTGCAGGTTTACAATGCTCACCGTCGACGCCATCATCTTCTGGTGTGGGCGTTCTTTGAAAAGGTGAAAATGGCTGGGGGAAGTCAAGGCCAAGTGCAACTACGGTTCACTTGGTTTGCAACCACAGGAAGTTTGCATGAACGTCCTCGTTGCGCAGGTAGTCCGCGTTGTACTGCTGGTTTTTTGCGATCTCTCTGCTAACAGCATGGAACAGTCGTGCACAGGTGCTCCTATTGAGGCGAGGTTTAAGGCTGAGAATCTCGTCAGCAACCGGTCGAAAAAAAACTTTCGGTGCGCGCACTGCGTATCCAGATCTCTTTTCTTTTACATAATGAGTAGCGTTTTCCTTCCAGCACAATTTTTCCATCGCATTTTGATGTTTTCTCCCGGCCCGGCTACTATACATAGAGAGAACCTGCTTTGTGGAGCTATAATACTACCTGTATAACTGTTAAAAGCTGGTTGAAACGATATTAACTGGTGGGAATATGAAAAGCTGCTAAAGTGGTAGAAAGGGGGTAATAACGTTAAAAACTTGGTAAAAAGTGTTAACAGCTGTTAAAAAGTCACAGGCTTTTTACCTATAATCCCACTGTGGGTACGACCATAACGTCGTAGAGTTGACGATGTGTTAAAAGGACTGTCGGTGATGCGAGAGTAACAGGCTGTCTTATTACCTTTACGGTTTACAAGATTGCTGAAAAGTCTCTAGCCGCTCGAGCACCATTGTTGTGAGCTGCCGTCCAGGGTCATATTGAGTAAACGGTCGCGGAGAAACCGGGGTGAAAAAGAGTTCTGTCGCTAGCCGGAAAGAAATACAGTCGTCCCCGTCGCGGTGAACCGGTGTTCCCTGACCGCTACAGCTTGTAGCTGTCGAAGCAGTGTTTGTCGTAGTTCGCATTCGTTGGTCGGCGGTTGTTTCCTCGTGATTGTGCACCCAGCGGTTCCGCTGTGCCCATTTGGTGGCGAAGCAGATGAAGACCGCTATCCACCAGATTCGTACCCAAGCCCTGCCGATCTCCCCCGCCGTGTCCGGAAACAGGCGGCTGATCTCCGCTCTGATGCCCGAATGTAGATCTGGTGCTGTTGAGATAGCACTGCAGCTTTGTACGCGAGTAATTGCGCGGGCTGGACAACCATCCGGGTCCAATGAGCCACAATATACGCCCAACACTTCGCCGCTCCCTCGCAGTCCCAGATAATATGAGCAATCCCTTTATGCTGTCCTCGACAAGCCACATAACGTGTGCATAGGCCAGAGCTGTGTCGAAAGCTGTTGGAGGGGGTATCCCGCTCCGTCGGCCGCGTTAACTCGCTTTCGAAGACGTTGAACCACCTCCGTCAGCGCTGGGTATAAATACCGTTTAGCTCGGAGAAAAGTTTGTCGTTGTAACGCCTTGATGGCGTGCTTGTTATTGATGGTTGGGTTGAGACACCATGGAAACCGGTGCAGTCGCGGATGTGCTGCGAAAACAAAAGCCCGTTTGTGTTTTCGCTGTTGAAAGCGGACCAGCTCCAGTTCGACGTCCGGAAGCACCCCTGAAACTCGGTGTATGACCCAGTGGATGCCGTTATCTGTCTGGTGAATGATCACGCAAGACATCCCGCCATCAAGGGGTGCTTGGCTTAGCCCACGAGCAACGCCCGGTCGACTAAGTGTCCATATAAATTCTTGAAGCGCCTCCGGTCCATGCCGCAGCTGCAGCTGTGGTGGGATTTCAACTGTGCCTCCCACTGATAGACCAGGACTGGCTGCTATGATTGCAGTTGCCCACCGACCTAATTTCGGGATCGTATGGAACTTGTCTATTCCCGTACCGGGAAGTGTGACCTGGTAATCCAATACTGCCACACGCGTGATTCGTAAGTCCGCGAGGGTGCAGGCCTTCAGCAGGGGGTATATACTCGTTGAAAGTGTCCGACCCTTTTCATCCAAGATCCACGGATTTAAATCCCATCTATAAGTCGCCAGAAGTCGTGTCTCCTGTGTGAACGTATCTGCAAGGATCGGTATTTCGTCGTGATATTGCAGCAAGAGATTCCGGCCCGTCTTAGTGGCAACCAGGTGCTCCTGCATCCGCTGTATGGAGTTCCTTTGGTTCCGTTTGACCTTCTCCCATTCCTCCCTCCCGGGTGCGAGCCACGAGCATATTTCCGTGCTGATGTTCGGCTGACAACGTTGAGATTCGGGGCTGCACCGGCGGGGCGGAAAAGCCGGAGATAAACTCCATGTCTCGGAGGCGGAAGGGTGCTGGAACGTCCACGCTAGCCACGCCTGTAAATAACGATCGGGTTTCCGTATAAGCCACTGCATGGCGTGCTTTATTTTATGTACATACGGCAACGTCAATGGAGATGAGCCCGATTCCTCCTGCTCCCCGGCTGTCGGTGATGCCATGACCGTCGTAGTGACGCTCTAGTACGAATTTTCGTGCTGTTTTCGACGCGACTTCTAGGTTCCGACTCGTCGCTAACGAGAGGACGGCAACCCTGTCGAGCTCGATTTACGCGTTTTGACGCGTTACCTGATGTCGTTTGATGTTGTGGATTGGAGCTTGAGTGGTACGAATATTTCCGAGCTCCATTCAATGTGTATATGGTACTGAGAATGCACAACTTCTTACGTGCGCTGTCCTGTGCACAGCCGTTATCTCTTAGATTGTGTCGCACCACCAGGGTGCCCAAGCCTAACACATTCACACAGACTATCTCAAGGGGCGGCTTGGCGCGGAACGACGTTGTCCTGATAATCTGGACGATAGTAAATGATCGCATAAGTTTACAAGGGCGCGACTCGCTGGAATCTCGACAGTAGCAGTCAAATAAGCTGGAAATATGTGGTGGCTGCTCCTGCATTTGTGAGCGCCCGCTGCTTCGGTAGTGTAGCGTCAAGAAATCGCAACTCTTGCTCTCTGATGATGGGCGTCGCTCAAGCGCGATTTTGCGGCGTTGCGGGTACGTCACTACGATCAGTTTCGAGACATTCGGAGCGGACCGTCTCATTTGTGCCGAGCGTAGCCCGTCTGGTAAGCGTGACCGCAATCGCTCTGCCGTCGCTATGTCTTGCTTAAGCTCAAATAGCTCGGAGAGCGTAATCTCCTGCGAGAACGAGGAAATGATCGGATAGATGAAAGTATCTGACAGCCAAGTGACGCGTCCCTCGCAGAGTTTGGTCCGTCTAAAGTCCTGCTATATGGAGCTCACATGTTTATTCGAAAACAGCATCCAGACCAAGATGATTTCGGGTAACTAATTTCATCAATCTTTGGTGGCAAACAAAGGTCGAGTTAGTCCGATTTGACAGAAGCGTCAGGATCTGTATTTGTGTGTACATGTTGTTGGTGCCCATCTCAATCGAAAAGAACCATCATATGCCCTTGTACTTTCAACAATCAAGTATCAGCGCTGTCTTCCACAAGATGCAGTCACATCAGTTTTGTACTCGCTGCGAGCGGATTCTCATCCGTTACGTTGACATTGCAATGAAGCAAACTGCGAGCCCATTCGCCCCGCTTAATTTGTCGCCACATGATGTAATTTATCTGAAGGAAGTAGCTTACGTTCTTGTCCAGCGCCAAGTGGAAGCTTACGAGCGGTACCTGCATGAAGATGACGAGCGAGTCGACGATAAACGATGGCGACAGGTGCTACAGCGCGACAATGTGATGGTCTTCTCAGAAGCGCAGAGCTGTAAGAGCTCAGACAGGACTAAAGATTTGGGTAACTCTAAGCACCAACAGGGTTCTGCCACGGCAGGGTTGCCGGAAATGTTGATAGTCGGTCACATCGAGGGCTCTTTGGACGACGTGATGCTAGGCGTTATGACCCCCACGGTCACTTCGATGAGGCTTAAACACTTCTACGAAGGGATTGAGCTTGGTGATGATGCTGTGCTGGCGACGATCGAGTATCCGTCAGCTCATGACCCCTTTCGATCGCTCAATATCAAGTGGGTCAAAGGCTACCAGCCTCCAATGATCCGCTCGATAGTCAACGACCGTGACTTCGTTTATATGGAGGCAACAGGCTTTACGAGGCTCAGTGACGGTGAAATGGTTAGTTACCATCTTGTGCACTCTGTGGACCTTCCTCAGACGCCCAAGGTGGGCAATAACATTCGAGGAACCATGTCGATATGTGGGGTATACAGACAACGCAACTACAGCTCCGTAGATCTATACTCTCAAGCAAAGTTGAGTTTCGGGGGACGGCTTCCTCGATCTTTCGCAGTCAAGTGTACGTCGATAGCACTGCTTTCTGCTAGGCAAAGGGTCTACTGCGCCCGTTTGAAGAAGCTCGCGTGGCTATTGAGACTGAGTGATACAAACGTGATCCGGGCCAATCACAATTGCATTGGCTGTGGCCGTAAACCCGGTATTTTCGTTGCCGATATCAGGTCATGCTCTCTTTGCAGACATGCATTGTGCTTGTCCTGTCGATTGAAGATTGAGCTGGGATTTGTAGGACCTACAGGATACCTGATAAAGAGAAAGTTGTGGTGTTGCAAGCACTGTTGGGATAAAGCGGTTCGGACAAGCTCGCGAGTTGTTGCGATGGAAGAATATGGAGATACGAGTCGGGTGGAATCGAGCCGGTGGAGTAGTTATTCGATATCTTCTTTGCACTATCCAGATCGGGATGCAGCAATGTTCGGGAACTGGTAGAATCGAAGCGGTACCCGTAACTTGCTGAACCTCAGATAGTTGCGAGCCCGAAGGGTGAAGGTATTAGTGATTGTGCGCAAGGTTGAATGCCGAACTTTTAAATCGTACTTATCTGTGTGTGTCAGTAAATAACGCGACTAGGTGTACCTTACACGTACTAAGTACGATCTAGCCTGTCCCCCCTCATACGTATATAGGCATATTCGAAGTCACTCTTTGGCTAAGTCATTATTGTGGCGCACGGTTGATATTGGCTTAAAATCGATCAAAGGTGAATATGATCACATAAGCAAAGGCTGATCACGTTGCCTAAGTATACTGTACTAGGTTGATACCTTTATTAGCAGTTCATACTCCTTCTTCACGGACTGCTGTTGTATAGTGTTTTGCAACCTGATTTATTTCTCCGAACTGAATCACTTATATCAAAGGGCGAGCTCCAGAGCTTGCTCCCCTATATTAATACTGACAGACGGAGTCACTAGCTGAAAAATAAGTGGGGTATATCTATAATTGTGCTAATTAACCTCTAAAGAGGTATTACACAATATTTTTGCAGTCGCACGCCTGTAGAAAAAGCATTGCACACCTAATGTGCATCGTACCAAATATGTTGTCCGCCCCAAGATGCCTAGCAATCTTTTAAAAGATAACCAGTGACCAAGCATCTCAGCGCACGTGGACAAATTTGTAGCTATTCGCACCTAACGTAATTAATGCCATACCATTGAGGCATGCTAACAGAAATAGTTAAATAGCTCCGATCAAGATAGTCATAGTGCGATCATATAAAACTTGTCGTACATGTGCCAGCAGAGTTTCAAATCAGCGCTTACCGCACCCACCCATGCCCACCCATTCCTTAATTTAGATTCAGCGCACCCACCCACGCCCACCCAAATTCTTTGCAGAGTTGTTCACCAGATTTATATTGTAGAAAAAGGCCCCTCACACCGTAATAAATAGAGTTATAATACATTATAGTGCTAAATAAAATTTAAGCTTGCGACGTCGCACCCACCCACGCCCACCCACGAATTGTCCGTTGCACCCATGACCATAAAAAACCATGGGCGTGGGTGTGGGCGCCCAATTTGAAACTCTGCTAGACAAGCCACTACTAATCATTTGCACAGCACTAGACTTTTGATGGCTAACATGCATGGTGGATCAAAGACTCGACTTTCCACTGTTTTGACGGACGAACAAGCAAGGTTTACAGTTTTATGATCGGTCACTAATGCACCAAGCTACATACTATTAGGGAACGTAAAGCTCTCTCAGGGAACATAATAAGCTCTTCCAACGGAACTTAGCACGCACGTGTACCTCATTCATCGGATGAAGACGTGGCGGAGAAATAGCTGCTAGAACGGTACACACGAGGTTTCGTCCTAGCCAAGGTCTGGTCTTTTGCTACTTGCAACGCACCGATCTCAAGCGCCTCCTTGATGCAAACCGGGCAGAATGTGACCTTGCGCTGGTCATACTCTAAGTCGGGTTGCATGAACGTAACCAGCTTGCGCACGCGGCATGAGCGACACACGGCGTTGAAGCAAAGTTTGCACGACCCACGAGTAGAACTCAATTTTCCTATGCGGCTGTGACGAACGGACAACGAACAGCTCACACATTGTCGTCATCGCACCCCACGACCATCTGCTTCTTCTGCTCGCTACGATGTTGCATAATTCACGCCAGTTTCTTCATCTCTCCGCAGTGTGAGTTTCGCGCAGGACAAAAATAATGAGCTGTTTGGTTGCATCATCAGCGACGTCAGCACATGTCCTCCAGGATCGCAGACGCCGGTCACATATGTTTCCACGGACAAATCTTGGGCCTGACGATAGAAAGCAAGATGTGACAACTGCCGCGAACGTGATATGGCAACTCGGCACTTCCGGAAGATCGATAGAATGTAGGACATTGTTGCCAATACGATCTCCGTCCTTCATCTCCAAAATGCCCGTGGCTTCCATGTACACGAAATCTCGATTTTTAACTAGATTCGTCGAGTGCAGCGGCATTTGTATCTGCGTCCACTTGAGTACGACTGAGTGCAGCGGATCCTCAGGTGTTGGTTTGACGATTGAGGAGAGAACTGCAGCGTTAGTGATGTCATCAACGTACGACGGTTTGACACGTACAAGCTCGAGCGTGAGACTCATCATGCCGAACATGACATCCTCGAGCTTGCCGGGAATCGAGCCCTCGCACAGAGCAACGAACAACTTGGACGCTGCGTTCTCCTTGAGGTTTGCTACAAGAGTTTTGGTCCCGACGTTTCTCTCAGAATACACACGGATATGACGTTGGTCTTGACGAGCTTCCAGCGACTCGGGTCCACGTGACGGCTTTGACTAGCAACGTATACGGTAAAACTCGGTAGGTGTTCATCAATGAAAGTCATCACGAGAGCCTGGAGTTCGACTTTGGTGGCCATGGTCAACTCAAAGTTTGGGAAAAAGTTTTGCGTGGACTAATGATTTGCCATTGTCTTGAGCTCTTGGTAGCTAAAGAGCAATGAATGGGAAGCTATGCCGTGCACATTGCCCATTCCACTCCTATTGAAGTCGTCGTGTTTCTCAAGGTCAGAAACACGTCTATCAGATGCTAGAAGGTACCTACAGATAGGGCGTATCACTATCAGAAGGATCTAAAACGCAACTATGTCAACTGTCAACTTTCGTATTAATCTTCCTGTTATAGTTGCACAAAGGCGACAACGTTCAAATCATACCAAGACTCGATAGACGTGCAGTATGAGTGTCGAACCTGTCACGCATTTGCAGATGCTTTAGCGGGATCAGATGGAGTACGAGCTCAAACACTGCGAAGCTTTTCCTAGGCTGTATAATCTGCTATCAACTTTCTGGTCTGAGCAAGTCAAGGCTGTCGACCCTTCGCTACGATCCTCACCAGCGCCGCCTTTAGAAAGTCTTGGCTTGTGCAATGAACAAGACTCTCGACTGACACGACGCAGGAACGCCCATGTGGCGATCGTACGTCGATTGGACTAATTTTGTGTCACGACGCGTCAAAACAGCTATGTGGTTGGCAACAATTGTAATCAGCGACCGGCTCTGTTGAGTCGCACGTGCTCTATTTAACGTTGATGCATTGCCATGATGTATGGATTGCCGCAGGAGAATAAAAAAGACCTGCTCTGTCATACGAACTATATTTGTCTGTCCAACGAGAAGACGACCAGCACTCCGCAGTTCATGGTCAGGGTCTTGACCAGAAAATAGTTTTGCTTTCCTGCACGCGAATGTTGTAGGCTCACATGTCGTTAATAGCAAGGCAATATCTTGTGGTTATGATTTTCATTGCTGGACTGTGACGTTAAGTGAAAAGCTAACAATTACACGAAGCTTGCCATTACTTCAGCTTGCGTGCGATTAAATCAATTTGAATGTCAGCTGCATATTACGAAGGTTAGTCGGTACGTGCGACCGGTATTGATTGCTGTACAATAGTAAAATGTAGTACCATTTTACTTTAAACCGAAACAATGAACACCTGTGAAACCACACTTTTGGACACACTAGGTAGAGCTGGCCACGAGTCCTAAAACCTTTGCTATTGATCGGGACGGCATACCGCCCTGAATAATTGGAAGACGATACCATTAAATTGGCTAAATGGCAGCATTTGATTCGTCAATATGTTGTTTTGGATCGACACCCACCAGGTGTCAGCGACCAATATCACAACATCACGCTTAATCTCCCCACGAACGCCTACCAGTCAACCATTGCGGTCAACAACTACGGAAGGCGACTCCGTGTAAGAAATTGGCAGGCTTACACGTCATCTCAGATAGGATAGAGCAAGAGTGTTGAGGTGGGTCTGGATTTGTGGACTCGCACTCCAGCATCGACCAATTTTTCCACGATAGTCACCAAGTTCTCGGCAGACGCAACGCAAGCGAACAGCGTGTCCTTTCGAAAGCGTGAGAGAACAACGATAGCGTGACGCTTTATCAGTTATAGCAATTCGCTATTATCTATCACTCTAATAAAAGTTAAAATGTGAAGCGACAATCGAATGTGAACTCAACAACTTTGGCTACTTCAAATAAATGTTTGTGCCGACCTTTACAAATGAGCAGTCAATGCAGAGCTTACGAGCATTCTTTATGCTTACTTTATTCATACAACCTTGTTTCTATCTTCACCACCGCGTCAAGACTTTATTATACTATTTTGTTTACATGCCGTCGCTCGTAAAAAGTTTATGATATTTTTGTAATCCACTTAAGCCACAAATAGTACTTAGAGCATCTTCAGTGTAATGCTTGAAGATGTGAATTATTATGCAAGATGACAGAAGGTGAAGCGAAAAGGAGAAACATACAGCCGGTTTTTTGTGACGGTTTACAAGGTTTCAGAAATGACTTCAGCCACTCTATTACTCTTTAATTACGTTGTGACAGGTAATTAGCCTTAACGAACGCTATTTTGTTATTTTTATGAATTTGATGGAGCAATACTCGTAGGAAAAGTAAATTACAAAACAATGTGATCCTTGTCATGCCGCTGATTCTTAACTGGGACCACAAAAAGTTGTTGAAATGATTTACTTGTCTACTTTCCTTTACATTTCTTCTGTGAATGCCCGTTTCTGTTTGTAAATGATCTCTTTCCGCTGAATCTTAGTTACATACATCGACCATTCTTTTCATCATGTATCCCTCCGAGTTCGTTCTGCAGTGTCGTTTGCATAATGGGAACGTGTGCTCGGTATCTACCGCACCCACGATGAAAGATCCGTGCCGTACCGTCAAGATAAAACTCTACTTGTTCGTACATGTATATGTACGCACCCATTTATGTTGAAAAACACGGCTCTGAACATTTCAAGGGTGATGATGAACCACATGGACGGCTCACTTGAACCGTAGGAACTTACGCTGAATGGATGAACGGCCATGAGCGGTGAGAAGACGATTCGAGAAAGGAAAGGTAGACATAGAGTTCAACAGAGAGTAGTTTAGGTAACTTAAATCTAACCACTTCGGTTTTTTCCTCCAACTACATAAATAGGTTAACAGTCGCAGCTCCGACCGCTCCATCATGACCAAGTAGACCTTGCCTCACCCGCAACGCTCACGAGGAGTACCAAGCGCGCCGAATTCCATCTGGGAAGTGAAAACTACTTCCACTGACATTCTAGTTTGAGGATGGCGCTCGCAAGGTAAAGACTGCTGGAGCACGTGAAATTGTTCAAGGCGGAGAGCTAAATAATGGAAGCCTGGCTTATGAACGATACGGAAGCTCTCAGTATAATCGCGAAGGGTGTAACCTACGACATCAGACAAAGATACGTTCCTCAACGCGTGCGATTCAAGCGTGGGTGACGCTGAGGGAGTTCTGCAATCGCATTACACTTCACAATCGGGTCACGATGACACGGCGCCTTCACAAGTTCAAGATGGTTGGCGGAACGATCATGGCGAAGCATTTGTACGCCTTCGAAGTGCTCGTTGTCGGGCTTCGGACGCTTGGAGAGCCTGTCGACGAAGCACGGCAGCTCGTAGTGCTACTGATCAGCCTTCCTGCCGAGTACGAGCTGATCTCGTTTATCATCGAGAACGCCAGGACATCACGCACATCGAGGTGGAGGAAAACTGCTGAGAGTGTGCACGTTGAGAAGATAAAAACAAAAC
>JH597866.1:103973-120055 GCA_000173235.2 Hyaloperonospora arabidopsidis Emoy2
GAATCAATGGGGAGAACGTATTAAGTACTTACAATCGGGATAATCGAACGGAGTTTGGAAGCCAAGTGATGACGAAGATTAATACTCTGAACGGTATCGTGCACCTACGGACCGTCCCGTATAGCCCTCAGCAGAATATAGTGGCAGAACGGATGAACCATACCATCATGGAGAAATCTCGAAGTGGGCTACACTACAAGGGCGTTCCAACGGATTGGTGGGATGAAGCAGTGAGTACTGCAATATATCTGATCAACCGTTACACGATCACGCAAAACTCAACCGTGACACTGTTTGAGCTGGATTTCAAATTGGATCCTCAGATAGATCATCGTCGCGTAATTGATTTCCGTGGATACGCTCAAATCTACAAGTCGAAGAAAAAGAAGACTGAACATAAGAGATTTAGGTGCCTGCTACTCGGATACCCAGAAAACGTCAAACGTCACCGTGTCTATAACTTGGATGCTTCCAAGGTTAAGGTGTCCTGCTTTGTGAAGTTGTACGAGCGTGGTCTGGACGGTATCTATGATACAAAATGGCTCAGAACGGAACGTTCATGCACGTTACCATGGACGCCGATGCAGCAGACACGCTCGCTTCAGTGGAACGCCAACACTTCGTAGCGAAACCCAGGTAACGTTGTTGAGAACGACGCATTGGACGTAGAGATGGGGAGCATGCAACAAGAACATGACGCTATACCGCCGCTGTTGATGCCAAAAGAATGATCAGCTCCTCCTGGACTTGAATCTGAACCGTACTGTGGACCACAAACTCTATCCGAAGACTATCGATTAGGGTTCCACCTTTGTTGAACGTTCAAGACGTTCCCTCAAACTAGCGTTTCTTCATTGAAGAAGGTATGGATGCCGAGTAAGAACGGAAGTCGGAAGGAAGTGATGGGCCGCCCTCTACGAAGTGTGCCAGGATCGATGAGAACTGTCCTATCGCGGAAGCATTCTCGCGTACGCTGCAAGCATTGACGCAGTGGATCTTCCGACAACGTACGCTCAGGCATTTTCCAGTTAAGATGCTATACAATGGCATGAAGCCATGGGTTCGGAACTGCTCTCCCACAAACGGGACGGTACCCGTACATTAGTTTGACGAGGAACCGCTATCCGAACCATTGGTTGCAGGTGGTTTTTCGCCAAGAAGCGTAACCAGAACGGTTGCGTGGTGCGCTTCAAATCACGGTTGGTGGAGAAAGGTTTCAAGCAGAAGTACGGAGTGGGATTTTCTAAAACATACTCTCCAGTGGCGAACATGTATTCGATTCGAGTTGTCATTTCGGCCTGCGCTGCTTACGAGTATCAAACAAGGCGTTCCTCAACAGTAATTTGGAGGACCGTGTATTCATGGAGGTTCCTCTTGCTATTACGAACGCTCCAATGTATGAGTATCATCTATACAAGGCCATCTAATGCCAGAAGCAAGCCGCTAGTGCCTGAAACAAGACCATTAATTGTGCGTTTCTCGGCAACGGATAAAGAGTTGCGGAGCGTACCAATGCGTTAGTGTCAAGCGTTCCAATATCTATTTCATCTACGTCTGACTTTACGTCGATGATACAATAATTGCGGTAACGACTAGTGATGAGGTTCGTGACCTGAAGGACGTGCTCAAGAATGTCTTTAAGATGAAGGAGCTTGAACCTGCGAAGTTTGTCTTGGAAACGGAAAGCGACCACGACACGGCTTCCGGAACGCTAATGATCGAGCAAACGCGGTACATTGATGATATGGCGGAACGGTTTGGACGAGAGAACTCTAAGCTGGTGGAAAACCCGTGTACACCGGTCTAAAGGTGTCAAAGTTGTAATCGACAGCAACGGCTGAAGAACAGAGCGAGATGTAATTGAGACCGTACTATTCTGTGACTGTATACGTAGTGTACATAACGACGTGTACTCTCCTGGACATTGCATTCGTTGGAACGCAACTATCTTCCTCAAGAATCTCGGGCAACAGCATTTAAACAGTGCTGTACGAGTGATACGCTACTTGAAGACGACCCACCAGCACCGGATCATCTACCAATATGGTTATGGCAGCGTCACGGCTGAAGCCTACTCATATGCGTACTGGGGAACCAACCTCGACGACAGGCGCTCTGTCTTGGGTGTTATGGTCAGTATTGGGAAAGCCCCTGTGTTGTACAAGTCCAAATTCCAACGAACGGTTTGCCCTCAGCTTAGAGGAAGCTGAGTATATGGCTTTAATACTACACTTCAAGGGTGATGATAAACCGCATGGACGGCTCACCTTAACCGCAGAAACATTCGTCTGATTGGCGGAAAGGCCATGGGTGGTGATCAGACGATTCTAGGAGGACAAGGAAGGCATAGAGGTCAAAAGAGAGTAGTTTAGGTAAAAAAATTAAATCTACTCACTTTGGTTTTTGCCTCCACCTACATCACTATATTTACTTTGATAATATTTAATGGGGTACAATATAAACCCCACACTTATTCTCTTCCATGTAGACTCAATGAGAGTAGTATGTGCTATGTACTGTTCTAGATAAATGTCCTATGCCTAATGAATGTACAATCGGTTTCTTATTCTAGATTCCACGAATATACATGATCGTTTTCTCATCTTTAGCATATCCAAACTTAGTATATCGTGAGAGTATGTGTAGTTTATCAAGGACATTAACGGTTCATTTGGCATCAAATAGTATTCGCCGTAATAAAAGTTGTCTCGGTTTTGGTGGCTTTAAAGCACCATTTATAGTATTATATATTACATCCCTTCAGATCTGTTAATTGGTTAAAGTGGTTTTTGAATCATGCGTGCATTTGATGATGTAAAGCTGGATGCACCAAGATAACCATGTTTCAATCTCCTTCGCTTAGAGCTCTGGTTAGATAATATCATGTTACTGATTCACGAGGTAACACCGTATGTGTAAGTTTAATACACAATACAATATTTACTTAGACTGGCTCTCTTCTTTAGAAAATCGACTTGCTTTTTTCAAATACCAGACAAAGCAACTCTGGTCCTTCATTCGGTGGCAGTCAACCTGCCGACCGCCAGCCCACTTCAATTTCTTGTCCCTTTCTCATATCCATGATACTCACTTGCCGACCTTTCCCACTTCCAATATGTACTGATATCTGTATAGACCTTTTGTCAACAGGCCTGATACATGTCGTCAGAATATTACAACCGACCAAAATGACGCTAGCATGGGAATTCTTGGTCTAGGAGATTCTCAATAGGTATATTGATAAACTTCTCTTCGGAAGCGCCTTCGTGAAGAAATGTCGGCGGTCTTCATTATTCCTTCCTCTCTTTTATCATCAAGAGTCCTTTCCTGATATTTCCACGCACTCAAAGACAGCCCAATTCAGTGTGTCTCGTCTTGCTGCTGTACATTCGCTTGCATGACAAACTAATTGATGCTTATTGTCACTCCCATTGTTAGCAAATTCTTTACAGGAATGCACTGTAGCCTTTCATCCAACAGGTTTGCAATTACTCTGTCTTTCATCTAATATTTGCAGGCTGAAACATAATCAGAATTGTTTGTTGATCGCGCAATGATCGTTTGTCGCCCAGCATCTGATGCGACTGCTCTACCATTATTTAACAACACAAAGTCAATCGCGCTTTTTCGTGAGTCAGAATCATTTTCCCAATCTGCATCGCAATATCCACTAGCAATAATTTTCACTTTTCTTGTCATCTTCCGTGTACGTGATTTTATTTGACGAGTACCATCTAGGTAGTGCATAACTCTCTTCACAGCACCACATTTTTTCCGCTAATACATTATTCGGGTGTAGTCGGCACACAGTGGTATATCTTGAGTATCTATCCACACAATTACTGGCACTTCTTTGTATGCTTTCAATCTTTTCCTATACTTCGAAAGGAACAAATTAGTGAAATCGATTAATACTTATCAGTTAATTTTTGCGTCAAATTTGTAAAAATGGAAGGTTTCTCTCTTTTAGGAGATTACACAATTCACAATCATCGCTCATACGCTTGCTTCGTGACAATACGTACACTAACTCGCGATCTGTTATGATTTCGATGTACTGAGGATTTTAACGACCGAATCTCTCGTGTAATTGCTGAATATCAGCGATTTTTTCTGGACGAGTACTTTTTTACATGCAATATTTGCAGCTTTCATATGAGGAGCTCGACTTGGCCTAAGCTGTAAGCTTTTGTAGCACGGCAAAAACAATTTTGTATCAAATATGAACAGACCATAGCTGTCTATTTAAGCTTCAAATTTAATCTATTTCTGTCCTCTAAATTCAAATACTTCTTAACCATATTTACTTCGATAAGTCACATTGATTCCTTGATCTTCAGCTTGTGATTGCAATAATAGATTTATACTATCTGGAACGTTATATACGTTGTACACCATCATTATCTTTTTTTAATTATCACATTCCACCCGCAGCTGTACGGAACCATGACTAACAGGTGTTGTGGTGAATGTCTTTAGGAATCCTCATAAAATATCCATTTGTATTCCTTGAGATAATGGCTCATAAGCAGTGGAGTAGCGTAGGTCATAAACCAAGTTAACACTAAAATTATTTTCAAAGCACATTTTCAGATCGATGGTTTCCTTGTTCATCACTGGTTTGCTATACAACCATAGTATTAACTACAAGTGCTCAGTAGGTTGGTACTCAGCCTACTCACTCGTAATAACATCTTGCTTTATTCCGCTGAATCTCTTGTCCTTAGCAGGTGTTTCCTCTGATTTCACGAGGCTAGATTTCATCGTTCAAGTCGTATTCTTTCCTTTTGTTCCTGGCTTTTTCATCGCAGGACATTTTTATATCCTCTGTACAGGCTTATGACACTTACTTTATTTCCCTTGCAGCTTATTCGTCTTCGTAGCAGACAAATGAGCAGTACTAGGGATATTTCTCCCAGCTTGCCTACTTTCATGTCCTTGAACACTTTCAACATCACTGGGCATAACTGTCTCTCGGTTACGATTGTTGAAAATATCCATCCTTAAAATTTAGTCCGTCATCTTTATCAAGACGAGAGCCAAGCTAATTAAATAACATATTGTGTGCCAAGAGTACACGTACGATATATTCCGTGGAGCAGGAAAACGTTACCACTTAATCAGATCTATAAGCGAAAAAAATCTGCAAAAGAATTATAAGCACAAGCCTAAAAGAGGCTTAAACATAACTCAAATCATAACAATACTCACATTATGACAAGTATTTACTGGAGACTGTAAAAACGCTGGATGTTGTCATCAACCTAAGTTAAGTGACACATATGTCAAACGGTAGAGACCAACACGAACAAAAGACCAATTGGATGGTATGGCCAGTCCTGGGCTTACTACAAGGCCATGATAAAACTCGCGTTGAATGAAAAGAACGTGTTGGAATATCCCGCGGGTGACAATGCCTATGCGCGAATTTTGATGATGGAGGTTTGGAGGTACCAAGGAAACCATGATTCTGCATATGCGCCGTACCATATTAAACTACTTCCTACTCGATGTTGTGTCTTACCATATTTTGCTTTTCAGGTTTGTGCGAATCCATCATGAAGACGAATACCGGTTGATGCCGTGGTTGACTTAGTGTAATACTGTACTTGACAGCCTACCTTCAGAATGTGCTCGATAGAACATCCTACATGCAACCTCAGAGCATCCAAGTGTCGAAATATTTTTTTATTCTCAGTATGTCTAGCTTGTTTCGAAGTGTGGTCTGCGCCTGTATACACATGCATTAGGTAACCTTCAGGTGTGGTTTGCCATGAGTATCGCTGTTGTCTATTGTCCCCAATAGGGAATTGTGCAGAAAAATGAGTTATGTATTCGGGATTATCTGGCCATTATGTGTATTCCAGCTAAACATTTGATTTGTTATCAATATAAGGCCTGTAGTAGCAACGTTCTCCATTGGTAGCGCAATGTCCTTGTCATTCACGATCCCCCAATCTGTAAATCACCCTATAAGTTACCAAAACATTCTCATCTCACTTGAGTGTACGTATATTCGAGAGACAAAATTTCTTCGTCATATTGAAGCAGCAAATTTTTATTCTTCCTGCTGAATACCACTAATTCCACAAGGAAAATTCAATCATCAAATTTTGTGTCTGTTTGCAATACCTTTATATGATGATTTGCTTGGTGGGAATTGCTTCACATTTTTCTATCTCGTAATCTTATAAATGGTCTAATTGTTTAACGTCCTATCGTATAATATACCTTTAGTTGACAAGGGTCCTTTAAGCTATTATCATTTATCTTGAAATTAATAACTCCAATACCGTTAACGTTTAATTACTTTTTGAAGAAAAATGCGTCAATCACTCCATTCATTAAATTGTGATCAAGTCATCCAATATTCTCAGCCGCGACGCTACCCCACTCTGAATTCTTCGCTAGAATTCATCCAGGGGCCTTTGCTACACTGCTTATCCTAATTTTTAAAATACGAGGATACGATAGTCCCCTATTCACTGAGGCCCGGATATCTTAATTTAAAAACAAATTAATGTTACAGCAAGCACGTCTAAGATGCAACATTTACACGTGCTTCGATTTTGATTGTAAATTGTAATTCAAATATGTAAATATTGTTCTTTATCACTCTTAGTATAATGTACAGCAAGCCGAAATGAAGAATGTAGGTCGCCATATTATAGTGATCCCACAGAAACCGCTTCCGTAGATTACACGATTCTATCCTAGCCCATGGGTTAATACCTACGACGACTAATGTAAATGTTGTAGCAGGTATCATACAGCATTCAATGGATGATACTGAATTAATACTGTCGATATGCTTGCCGCTATGATTTGCCGCTTTTTGAGGATCTGATCCGAAGTTCCTTGTTGGCGTTCACAGGGTCTATTTTCTCGTTCCGTACCATAAGTAGATATTGTAGAAAATCTAAGAAATATAATAAAATACTTCTGTATTGAAACGCGGGTCATAAGCGTTTCGGCCCCCCGCCGGAGGCCTCTTCTGTAGCTTTATCAATCGAGAAGTGAGTTCTGCTCTATCCTGAGCTAAATCCTACAAATATCCGTCTAGATCTTAGTGTAACCACACATCTTCTACACGATAACTAGTATATCTGGCAGCTTGGGCGTTGACCAGCAAAGGAGTTTCCGCTATGAAAACTCCATTTCCAACACTCCCTTCGACGGCCGAGTTGTTGGTCTTCTGTCGATCCTCGTCAGAAATCTTAGCCCTCGACTTACCCAACACGCAGTCTCCTTTCGTGAGGCTCCGGGTGGTCCTTTTGTCGCCTCGGGTTCTATCGATCCCTGCACTCCCCTGGGCCTACCGATCTTGGGAATCCGTGTCTTGGCCTTGTCTTCATCGCACTTGCGCATCTTTGAGGCTCCTCTTTCGTGCGGACCTTTCGCGCCGCGCACACTATCCATTCCCCTTTAACAACCCTCCTCCATCACCGATTGACCTCCAACCAGTCCCCAATCACTAAACTCCTTTGCTTTCCGTAGCACTCACACAGCCAGCCATCATCGTGTCACCGTCCTTGCACTTCACTCATCACAGTAATCACGTGCGCCATCTTCGTCAATCTTCAGACAAGATCTTCGGCGCCTTGTGCACGACGCGCCATCACCAGCGGAGTTTCCGTCGCACAAGTCGGTCCTTGACGAGATGGATGGGGCGAGGTCTTGGGCTCGTAAAAAAATTGTAGGAAATCAAAGAAATATAATAAAAGACTTCTGTATTGAAATGCGGGCCAGACGATTTTCGGCCCCCTTCCGGTGGCCTCGTCAGTGGTTTTATCAATCGAGATGTGAAATCTTTCTGTATCCTGCGCTAACCAAAATAATAACCTTCTAGAACTTAGTGTAACCACACTTCTACCACACAATAACTACCATATCTACCAGCTGGGGCGTTTGACCAGGAAAGAAATGTCCGCTATGACAACTCCATTTCCAACAGATAGTCGTGTTAACCCGTCTGAGCACAGTATTTTTTGCCAAGATCAGTGAGCAGACAGCCGGATTTCAAAGAAGGTTAACACGCTCTCTTATGTTAGTACCCATTACAAATATGTAATGGGACCATCAAAAACGTGCGATGCTTTTTGAAGCGCGGTATATGCTTTAGCTGCTATTAAATACCGTGGATTCATCTACAAAAGCTACACTTGTCACCTCCTGGTCCAGATTGCTAGTGCGTAATTCTTCAATTGAGGTATGTAGTAACCGTACTAGTATTAATTAAAATAACGGCTATTAAAACGAATACTTAATAAATTATAAATAATTTCAAAACGTTTAAAATTATCTATATATAAAAAAATTAAAAAATTAAAACACAAGAAATACCTCTTTTTAATTTTTTTAAATCAAAAAATTAATTATTAATTTTTCTAAAAAAATAAACATATTTTTTTTTGTAAAGTAACTTTACAACCTATAATTGAATTTTTTTGATTTTTAAAAAAATAATATTTTTTTAGCTCGCCCTATGATATAAGTACTAGAGTACATAGAACTGAGTCAAGTTCTATATATTCAAGTACTTTGCGCTCACTAGCTGATATCGTTACCATCCGGGCTAGAAAATAATGCTGATCGACCAATGAAGAGGGATTAAATGCTACATCCTACTTAGTATGACGTTTAGGGTACACCTAGCGTTTATTTACAGACGCATACAAAGGAGGAGACAAACTACATCACACTTAGTATGACGTGTAAGTTACACCAATCGTTACCCACAGGAACAATAGGTGACAGACTACATCGTACTTAGTTCGACGTGTAAGGTACATCTGGCGTTATTCACATACAGGAGGCGAAAGACTAAATCTCACTTATAACGACATGTAAGGTACACCTAGCGTTATCTACAGACGCACAGAAAGACAGATAAGTACAATTTAAAAAGTTTGGCATTCACCTTGCGCACAGTCAATAATAGCCTTACCGTGTTGGCTCACAATTAAAAACATCTATCAATCATTTAATCAAATCGGGGTCTGCTTGTACATAATATTGTCATTGCTCTGTGCTTCTCACGAAATTCGGTAATTGCTAAGGGACATTAGCCTATCGTGTTGCACCAAATAAAGCCGTGTATGGACAAACCAGGCGGTGACCACAAGAGAATCCGGGTAAGTTTATATTCACCTTGTCCGACGCCTTGCCCATTATGCTCTGGAGAACTTACGTGATGTGCTGGTTTCCACGTTGACCATTTCGCGACTTGATTATTTCGGTATTGTAAAACATGCTCTTTGCTTTGCTCGTAATTTGTCGGGTACGTAAGATGTACGAAGCATCCATTTTTACCTTATTGACAGGATATCGGTTCTTATTTTCTCCAGGTATGAAGTACAACTTAGCGTCCGTTCTAGATTAAATCCATAACACCGTGTACCGCTTTTCATTGAATTATCATTTATTTGTTCAAAGCGTCTTTGTTAATTTTTTCCACTATAACAAAATGCAGAAAACCATTTGACGCCACTGTTGTAGCTGAACAAACTCAACATTTCCGAAGTTCATCATACCCTCGATGGAGAATTTGTCCAGTTGCTATTCGATGGTTGGATGAACGTAGTTATTATAAAGGTCAGTCCATTCTGGTGTTCCTGCAGCTCTCGTGTATATGCTTAATTTGAGCCAATGTGAAATATCAATACCCTTGAAATTTCGTGTTGCTCCAGGCATCGATTTTCCTTCCGCAAAGGTTATTATTCGGGGACCTTTTAGGCTTCATGTGTGCTTCCACATGATCCTTTAAGTATCCAGCTCTTATTAGAGCCACTAAGTTAGACTGTTTAGGGATTGGGGTAGCTATACTTATTGTCTAACCTCTTAGACCGGTTGCTCAACCGTACTCTGCAATTTTTTTCAAAATGCTGATATGAATAGATAAATACTGGTTATTTGGACATCACCAATTACTTTATTCGTTTTCCTCGTGCATGATGACTAATGCGTATCTGCGCAGGAATATTGCTGCTGCGCAGAGATTGCACAATCACGTTATTCTTAAACGAAATTAAGTGTGGTCCCATCGGACGTATAATTAGGATAATTTCTAATAACGATTCCTGTATTGCTTTTTAATGAGTATACAAAAATCTATGCTTGTCTTTTTGAACTCTGGTGACTGTGGTGACACTGTGTCATGTAAAACTAATGGCTCGGGTGAAAGTTGACTTTGTATTTTATATAACAAATTTTAGGATTCATGTTGCTGCTATAATGGTGTGTCCTGCGCAATGGGTCAGAATTTGACAAATCTTGTACAATAGCATACTACCATACAGTTTTATGTAGAAATACAATGACTTCTACAATCCAAATTTATTCAGCCATGTATCCGCGGTCCATGTGTCGTTGTCGAGCTGTAGAGGTAGCTTGAAAAAACGTTGACCATCTTTTTTACCGGCTCGGTAATACAGATAATATTTTTCCGTTTCCTTGATTGAGACTTTCATTGAGGATGTTGCAAGTTTGGAGGTGGTTTTGTCTAGACGATTAGTAACAGGAATAACTTTTGAGATGTCGAGCTGATTTTTTTTTCTTCTCTCCATCCATCGATCAAATTGTCATGGTTTGGAACTCCTAATCTGTAATATTTTGCGACTTCCGATAAGCTTCATCATCCGTGTGGTTTCTAAATGTAATTATTATGTGCCATGTGCGTTTAACATACATTTTCGATAAGTCTATAGCCAGCGCGTCTGACTTATATTAGGCCTTGTCGTCGTCGTAGAAATGTGGCCAATCCAGGATCCAGTTTTGGACTGCGTGGGGCTTCTGTGAACGCCGGAGACACCATGCCGGTAGTAATTTACGCCGTGACGCTAAGTTAAATTGCCATTTCTTTTGCTGGATATGGTATAAGGCAACCCGTTCGTGTAGGTTGGCATTTATTACCTTGGATTAAAATATGCTGTTGCTTAATAATTACAACGGCGGTTTGAATCTGTTGTATTTATTTCATCCTTGTTGGCAAAGGTCTTAGTGGGGGTTTTCAAATGCGACACTGTTCGAGCCCTCTACCATCCTTTTCCGTCAGTGTATACATAACGCATGATTGTTCAGTATGTGTATCCAATCTTGAAGCTCTAGTGTTGTTTATATCCACACAGGTAGAATTCATACCAAGCTTCATTATAGACGACTCGACCTTTCGAGGATGGCAGAAACTAGATCGTCTCCATAACGCTCGTCCTGTCCGACGACCTTGCTCATCCGTACAGCTTCGGCGAATTCGGCGATAGGATACACAGTCCACATATTTGATTCGCTATTGCTTCCAGCCTTGACGGAACTCTCGTAAAAGGCCAAGTGACCACCCGACTTGGTTGTGCATAAAATCACATATGGATTGGCTTCCACTACGTCGACCGTCGGCAGAGCTCGGCTGACGCTGATCGGGTCGTCCTCTGCGTTGATACACAGTAATGGCACACGGACACCGCCAAGCTTTTTCACGGACCCCGCGTCGCTGTAATAGTCATCCACCGTGTCGTAATGGAACACATGTTTAGTGAGAGTGTCATCAAAGTCCCGTACTGTGCGTGTGGCTTTTATTGCCTTCAAGTCTACGCCTGGGAAGTTCGTAAACTGCTCAGCTGCATTACACTGACATGAAAGCGTGCAGTAGCATTAGCGCGGTCAACACCAATATCATATGCGTCACGCAAAGCTTACCTTGTCAAAAAAGAGTTCGCAAAGATTTTTGTTCAGGGCTTTGTCATACGTCATCCGATTAAACAGCGAGCCACCAAAGTTTGCCGAGCATATCGCCAGGTCGAAAGGGTTTCCAATTGAGATCGCTCCCGTTAATGGCGTTCGATCACCATCTTCACCCAAATACTTGACCAGAACATTCGATCCCATCGAAAAGCCAACTCCGACAAATGCTTCACAAGCGAAATCATACTGCTCGCTCAATTGTTGCAGCACAAAGCGAAGATCATCCGTGTACGCACTACAAAAGAGTTGAGCAGTAGTCACCGGTGTGTCAGCACATCCTCGAGCGTTCAACACCACACATTGCCAGCCCAATCCGAGCAATCGCGCAATAGTGATACGAATATAATTCTCCGGACTACCGCCTGTCAAACCAGGCAACAAAATCACTGTACGTCGCGTTGGCTGTACCTCTGGTAGCCAAGTCATTGAGGCTGCTTCCGTTATATCAGTCGAGATATCTTTCCAGTCTGACAACAGTGCCCAATCTAAGGAAACGACACCGTCATCCGGTAATTTGAGTAACTGACGTCTATACTTGATCTTTGGTCCTCTATTGTCGTATGCAAATCGAACGGTCTGAAGGTGTCCGTTGAATAAATGCCACGGCGGATGGTACTTGTGTTTTGCTACAAAAAGCCGTTTCAGATAGTCAGAGAAAAGTTAGTCCATCAAAACATTTTAAGCTATTTTACAGCTGCTGGAATAAAGCAAAACCCCTCATCTCGCTTACTAATAGAAGGACAGAGGGACAGCAGTTTCGTGTTAGTTGGTGTGGCTCGGAACACAAGTTTAGGCGTTTCAGCCACACGCAAAAAGTACCAGCGCACGAACGCTGCGAGAAGGGAGCGACCAAAAGTTTTTTGGGCACAGTACAGTAGCACTAACGCCAACGCATGTCGAGTGTGGCGCGGCCGTAGTCGCATGTTCGTCACTCTCATAAACTGATTCTTTTGCGGCCTTTGATAGGGGGAAGGGTCTTGACGATGACAGAAGCTAGAACAGACTACGTGATTGCATGCTTTTAATGTACTGTACGTAAAGTAAATTTTTCAGTACTTGCTTTCTACGCTGTGGGGAATGGAGCACAGTATATTTACAACGTACGCTGATATTGCATTCTCTGAAATTCTAAGCAATCAGTCTCGACATCCGTATGGAATTAGATTGGACTGGTGTAGACACGAACGACAGCCTCTTTTCTGCGTCCATGCAGTCACTAGTCAAAGCCGTTTGCGACATCAAGCTGAGAAAAGATGGGGGGTGGGGTAAGCGAGGTACCGGCGGATTGAGGGCTAGCTTATTCTACTCTACTTACAACAAGTTGCCGCTATCGTCCAATATGCAACTCAGCAACTTGCTTCGCAAATATCCTACGTGTGGTCTTCAATTAAACGTATGACGTTCTGGAAAACAAATGTAGCTGACTAGGATCTGACGCCGTAATCCTGACGACTACATTCTTTTCTTAGACAAGCAAACATATCGAAGTATATTACTAAAATAAACACAACGTCACGAAGCAAGAAGGCCTGTCCTATCTTATAAATAAGTGCGGTCCAGCCAATAATCCACGTCGTTTCGGTGGTAAATCTTTCAGTACTGACGGTGCTCCAGCGTGACAACATTACTCACCATCGCCTATATGAGAGAATCTACTCTATCGCTCATCAAATCGTGTTTCATATTTGCACGCGGTAAGAATCCATGGCCTCGATAAGTCGATCAGCAATAAACGACCGATATTTTGGCGCTTGTGACCAGCAGCTTTATTCTGCCGTAAGACCAGTCGTTTTCAGATGACAATCTGCCGGCTAAGATGAGCACGCGCGTCCCTTCGGTATCAATTCGACAATCGTTAGGCGACACCTTTCGAATGCTGTCCAAGGAGAGGAAAGGCTGTGCCACGAGTCTATCGGGTGAGTCAAAGGCGAGCTGACTACTTTTGCTGCACTCCCATTGGCCCGCACCGTCCCACCATCGCTTTGTCCGTATTGATCATTGGCCACCAAAGCTTCCCCTTTTCCACGTCACCTGGCAAAGTCCAGACCCGTCGTCCGCTCGTCCCTCCCGCTCTCTCTCTCTCTCTCGACGTCGTTCGCCCACGACGCTTCACATTCGAAAGTCCCACCCACCCACACGCCGCTCGACTCCTCGACAGCTGCTGCGCCAAGTAACGAACAGACGTGCGTGCGGGCGTGTCTTACGTGAGTGAGTCACTTTTGCTTTTCCTCGGTCCGTCCCGCACTCGTTCATCCCCCAATAACCCCTTTACAATGGCCACAACCACCACCCATCACCATCGCTCTACCACGACGCCTTCAAGCCAGAGCAAATACGGGTATCCGCTCAACTTTGACTGGAAACATCCGTGGCCACGGGCGCCCACGCCTTCGAACGAAGACGCGCGTCTCGCTGAGCTCGCGCGCTACCGCATCCTCGAGTCGGAGCCCGACGAGAAGTTTGACAAACTCTGTCGCATCGCGTGCAAGGAGATGAAGTGTCCCATCGCTGCCGTGAGCTTCATTGACAAGCAGAAGCAGTGGTTCAAGGCCAATAGCGGCCTCACGCAGCGCCAGATCCCGCGCGACGTCGCGCTCTGTGCCCACACGATCATGCACGCCAAGCGCGCGCTCGTGGTCGAAGACACGTCGCTCGACGAGCGCTTCCAGCACAACCCGCTCGTCACGCGCGCTTCGGCCGTGCGGTTCTACGCGGGTGTACCCATTACCACGCCCAGTGGCTTTTGCATTGGCTCGGTCTTTGTCTTTGACGTCAAGGGCCATCACAATGTCGATGCTAAGATCTTACACAAAATCGCGGCCAAGGTGCTCAAGTATATGGACGAGCGGCTGAAGCTGTTGAAAGGAGCGACGACGTCGGACGACGACAACCTCAATAACAACAACAACGTGACGACGCTTGCGTCCTCCACGTCCCTGCCGTCGTTCCCCCTGCCGTCGTCCTCGTCCCTGTCTTTGTCCCGCACAGACGGGCCGTCGTCGGTGAAACGGAAACTTGTCTCACCGCCCCTGTCGCAGAAACACAGTACTGAACAGCCTGCGGGAGAGACGGCGATGCGGGAGCAGCAGCCCCTGTCGCCCACGCTGGTGAAACCCGAACCCGCAGCCGAACCCGTGCCGGATGTTGAGACCACAAGCAGCGCGATCGTGCAGGCTGCACAAGCTACTGCTGCAGCCTCAAGTACGGCCATTGAGGCCCAGACTCAGGGGCAGGGTGGACTGGGCAATATGGGCTCGATGCTCATGAACTTGCTGGCCCGCACGACCGAGACACAGCAGCAGCTCGCGGCCCAGCAGGGCGTGATGTTTGAGACGCTGGGCGAGCACTCGAACCAACTGGACCAGCTGGGCCAGTCCATGAGCAATTTGGAAAAGCGCTTTGAACAGGTGCGACTCAAGAAGGAGCAGCAGCGAAATGTCGCGACTGGCACTCGTCGGTCGAAACGAGTGTAACAGAAACGGTGGGAGCAAGTGTGTGTGTTTTTGTGTGTGGTTTATTTTTTAAAGAAAAGAATAAGAACGAGAGGCTGCTTGAGTCGAAAGGACTCGGATGAATTGGAGTTTGGTAGAGTGAGAGGGGCAACATGCAGGTATTCTTGGGTCGTGAAAGTATTGTGGAGCCTGTCGTTCACCTGCTTACCTCGAGTAAAGTAGCTGGGCCAGGTCTACGTGATGCACAGGGATGTGAGTGACCGACCGATGTCAATTGACCTGGTCACTTATCTTAAGAGACCGAAAGTGACCCTATAATAAACAAAGCATTAAAATCGAATGCGACCAATGCGACCGACATACAAATGTTAAGATAAAAAAACTGCTTTAATTTCTGACCTCTAAAAATCATATTTATGCTTCTCATCAGAAAGATTTTTCATCTATTTTCGTCGAGGTCTTCATCATTTTCCTGATTCCTCTGGTGGTGCTCCTCAGTCTTCTTTCGAAGTTATTGCTACTGTCATATAAGGGAGCGCACATCTAACCTATTGATGACTCGCTCTAGAGGATGGGTCTGGACACACTTCATATTAGAGTCATCTGGTTCTCGAAATGGCACTTGCACCTTCTGCGGGATTGTTTACAAGGGTGGAAAGACCAATCGCATGCTTGTGCACCTCGCCAGAGCCTGCGATAAGATTTCTGCTGAGGTAAAGAGAGAGGCTCTGTCACGTCTTCCTGCTACTGAAATCTTACCCAACGAGTCAGCTACTTCAGAATGTTGTGTCGGTGAATCCGACACCAGCACTATTTTTAATCGCGGAGTTGGTGGTGGTGGACAACCATTCTTATCGAGAAGACCGCGCGATGATGACTTTGATTCAGCTGATG
>JH597866.1:124908-145947 GCA_000173235.2 Hyaloperonospora arabidopsidis Emoy2
GAGTCGATCACGAATACAATGCAGGGATCATTGCCGCGTGCCACTTTCACTCTTAGGACCACGATCTGGTCTTACCTGGGAATCCTCATAAACTCCCGATACATGTCGATATTAGGATGTTTATCTTCGTGTAGGGGCCCATGGTAGTTTTTCCTGTATCGTTCCAAATTTAAGGGAGGACCATAGAAGGGGTTTCTTCTTGCTCGTTGCCCGCCCGCGCTATAAAACTGCGACTTGGTCCACACGTCCAGAACCACTTCTGCCACAAGTGAAGCCTATACGTGTACCCAGTAGCGGTGTACCTGCAAGTGCACTGTCTGCCTACCTTTCGGCCCGAGTTGATGAGGTGAGCGCGGAACGTTGATGCATATGGGGAAGACACCAAAAGTCGACAGCTGTGAGATTCGAACTCACGCGGGTTGCGCTCATTCCTCATTCAAGAGGCGATTCAGAGAACATATCGAGATGGCATCCCAGACACCAGGCAAGTTGCTCAATATTCCATAGAAACCACCGGTCTTCCGTAGTCGACATTTTGTTCTGAAGAATAGATTCCTTCCATTCTTCAAAACAAAATGTCGACAACGGCAAACCGCTGGAGTATACTGAATATAGAGCTATGTGCCCGGCGTATGAAATGCCATCTCGATATGTTCTCTCCAATCGCCTCTTGAATGATGATTGTGCAAGGATCAAGCAGATTGTGGAGCATTACCTAAAAAACAGCCCTGCAGGATCATTTACTATAACTTGCGACGGCTGGAAGAATATTAAAAAGTACCCTGTAGTCAATGTTATGATTGACACTCCAACGCCGATATTTTAAAAGGCTGTGGAGACTGGAGATAATTCTCATACTAGAGAATACATTGCCAAATATCATAAAGAAAGGCATTTTTGCCGTGGGTGGGATGGTCGACTACACTGATTTTACGAGTCGTGGGATATCACCTGTCGGAACAGATAACGCCTCCTCAATGAAAAAGGCATGGAGAATTCTCAAAAACGATTATCCAACTTCGATTACCCTACCTTGTCTGGCGCACACCTTGCATCTGGTTATCAAGGACGTTTTACGGTATGACCCATTTACCTCATTGGTCGACAATTGTCTAAAAGTGACTAAGTATTTTTCGAGTCACCATCACCCGAAGGCCATTCTTGAAAAGTGCATGACAGCAAGCAACGTCCAATTTAGAAAAACCTTAAAGATTCCAGGTGATACCAGATGGGGTTCACACTTTCGGATGGTTGATGCTGTCTCAAATGCAAGGCTAGCCTTTCATAACCTTGTGTTTATCGCTAGTGAAATGGTACGGGAAAGAAATGCTTACCCGTGGGAAAAGACCATTCTTTAAATATGACGAGATATGGAATGACTTGCCATTCGTCCATCGAGTCCTAGAAGAATTCAACAAGATCCTCGATAAGTTTCAAAGGGACGTACCCACGTCGGAGGTGTTTTTATCTGTTATCAAGAGCATCCGCACTGGAATTATTCATGATCTTTTTGAAGGAAAGGAAGGTCTTTTAGACACCGAAGAACAATATACTATCATAAGTCGCCGAAAGATTAAAGGAAAGTTACTATAAGCCAGGCTCGATGGTCGTCTCGAAATGATGCATAGCGATGAAGTTTTTTTTGCAGACTTGTTGGATCCGAGACACATGGGTCAGAGCTTCTCGTCGAACCAGTATACGCGTGCTAAGGACTTTCTTATAAAGCTTTTAAACGGAGATAAGGCTTTTTACGACGAGGTCACCATCAGCTAAAAAATTTCAGAGCCGAAGTAAAGAATTTCTGTTCCTGAGATATGGCGTCATATTGATAACCCTTCTCCAGATGTGGAAGTTTCTGCAGCTGATTAGTGGCTTTTACTGCCAAGATTCATCTCCATTAAACATTCCGAGCTGAGACAGGTAATGAAAGTTTGTTTATTTTATTGCTTGTATAACTTAGTCCTATATTTCAATGTAGGTTGCCATGAAGCTCTTGTCCATACCATCGTCAGCCGCCTCTGCTGAACGTTGTTGGAGCAGCTTGGGCTTCATACACTCTAAGAGAAGAAATCGCTTACTTGGATCGAGAGCAATTAAATTGGGCTATGTTTACATGAACACGCAAAGCATCAAGTGCATACAAAGATCTAGTAGGGCTAAATTCGGCTATCTACGACCGCGAAAGAAGAAGAATAGAGTCTTCGTATCATCTGCAGAGGTTCGTATCAGAGCCAGTGGTGGAGATAGAAATCATACCACGGTCGAAGCTCAAGATCTCGTGGAAATTGACGGGGGACAAGACTATGAACAGTCAGCGATGTCAATTACGGAATATGAAGGGCACTAGAAGACGACGGCGATGTAGACTTCGGTACTCAGACTGCTGCTTCTATCGTAGCCGACGTGGTCTTAGAATTAAGCTTGCATGCTGATATTGCATCTCTAGAAGAGGATCGAGATTGTGATGATGAAAGCAGCAAGAGCAGTGAAGATAGCACATAGCAATAGCTAGAGTTCCATATGCATAACCATTAACAAAGTATACTTGTCTACGAGACAGCAATGCTTCAAATATTTTTCGTTGATAAACGTTAATTACGATCATTGTTGACATGCTAGCCAGCTTGCTATAGAACCTGGTAAATATATATATATATATATATATATATATCGAAGTAGAAGCATGAAAAACGATGACATTGAAGAATGATGAGGGCAAACATCTATAATGATTTAAGGAAGTCTTGTAAGATAAAAGAAGGGTGAGGAACAAGAACATAGGGAAAAGGAGGTAGTATATCAAATTCATTAATTAAAGAAGCTGTGTTGTCATACATCAATCACTATCGGTACGAAACAGCTTGTTGCGATGCGTCATAACTTGGGCCTTGGAATGCATTAATTATATCACAGTGGACACATCGTTCACTTAGCGCCCAACAACATGAACTCATTACTTATCATTTCTGTATACCCCAACAGCACTTTCTCTCTCCTGAGCTTGATGCAAATTCTTCTCAGGTTAATCTGCTCATGGGACATTCATGTGCACAGCCACTGGATACTCAAGCGCACCTACACAAGATAATAGAACCACAAGCGAATCATTTAGTACATCGCAACTCTTCTTGCCGTATACACATCACCTTTCAGTACTTACAGTTGCAACTTGCGAATTAAGTAGCCTTTGTTACGTCCGCAGCATTCGTCTTGACCACCAATCCGATAGGAACCTCGTTATATGTTGTATATCCTATAGAATGAAGACACATAGGCACAACACATCATAAAAGGGAAACTGCTTATATCAAGCTCCGTCCTACATTGTCGCACCCATTGTCCAAACGTCTGCAGGTCTCAAAGACGCAGTAGCCAGGCCTATAACGTCCAAAATCTTTTGTTGACCATAACAATATTTTTAAAATGTATTTAGCCCCATCCTTAAGGGAAATGTGATTGAAATATGCCGTGTCACTTATGGTCACTTAAGGTCAAGTGACCGCGACGGTCACTTATGTTATGAGACCGGTCCATTAACATCCCTGGCAATGCATGCCCAATTAAACTATGATGTGGCCTAGTTGTGTTTGCATAGTACTTGATTTTAATTTGTAGGTAGCTGCACGTTGAAGTTGCTATCAACTTAAGGAAGGGCCTGTCCTTCGTATCTACTGATGCCGCAATTTAAATACAAGATGTTGCAATTAAAAGCGTTGAAGTGACAAAAACATTTTGAATACTAGAGTATGAAGGTGTAGCGACAGCATCGCGATGCCTTCAGAGCGTAGAGCATAATGTAGCATAAGAAAAAACTATAGGTTTACCGATGAGTAATCTGCAACCGAATACTCTAAAATAGGGAAGCAAGCTATGGAGTTGGCCCTTTAATAAAAGTAATTTAGTTCAGAGAACTGAATCAACTTCTGTATGATCACGTACCCATTTTTGGGTGGTTGGCGGCTAAAAATGGGTTGTGGTGCGTGTATAGCATTGAAAGTAGTGATGGATTGATGTGTGTAAAAGCTACTTGTTGGTGTTGCTAATCTTTTCAAGAGACGAATATGAGATCAGATAGACGACAGACGATCCTGCTAGGTAGCGCTGTTAGGAACAAAAAGCGGCTGACGACATATATTTGATTCATGTTAGCGAAAAATTTGATTTGAGGGAGCTCCCACTCTACGGAGAGAGAAAAGTGCCAGCAATCTTACTTTTTCGATTGATCAAGTACGACGGAGAAAAACACCACATATTTTTGTTTGCCCGAGGTGTGGGAGTTTCACTGCCCCAAATGTCGAGCATTAGCTTATTTGCCCTTTGTTCGCTCTTCTTCGCTTTTAAGCCAATCACGTGTGGGCCTTGGTGCACGTGTGTGATAAACACTTATAGCATCTCCAGCAGTGAGTGTAACTTAACTTATTCTGCACCAAACTTAGAGGCCAGCATAAATTCCACTCAAACCTATACGCAGAAACGTCACAGCAGTTGGTATAATCATAAGATAGGGGAGCAAGCTCTGGAGCTCGCCCTTTGATATAAGTAATCCAGTTCATAGAAATGACTCATGCAAAGCGATCGGCCTCAACTTATGATCATCCAGCATTTGCTTATGTGATCATATTCACCTTTGATCGAATATAAGCCAATCATGTTCGTGCTCCAAAATAGTGATTTAGTCAAAGAGTGACTTCGGATATGCCTATATACCTATGAGGAGGGTCAGGATTTAGATCGCACTTAATGCGTGTAAGGTACACTTAGCCGCGTTATTTACAGACAAACAGACAGACAGACACACACACACATACGCAGATAAGTACGATTTAAAAAGCTCGGTATTCACCTTGCGCACAGTCACTAATAGCTTCACCCTTCGGGCTCGCAATAAAGTACGATTTAAATAGTTTGGAATTCGCCTTATGCACAGTCAATGATAGCTCCACCTTCGGGCTCGCAATAAATTCATGTTAAGATTATTCGGTTATTAATTTATTATATTATCTTGTGACATATTTTCGTATTTCCCAATTTAACTTTGAGCTTATTATTTATTTGTAAAAACCTTTGACGCGTCTGATGTACGGAACAGCAAAAAACTTGTACTCATTTTGACAATCGCTTACTTTTCAGTTCAAACAGTATACTACCTGATGAATAAAATTGGGTAATGATATTTTTCACCCCCCCTAAAACCAAAAAGGATCGTTTTACAACTTAAATAGAATCAATATATGGAAACTATCTCGATCGGTCCAACGCACTGCTACTCACACCATGACACTGCAACTATTAAAATGATCTGCTCAAAAATTGCTGGAGTTTGGTAAGTTTCTCGAAGTCAAGAATGAGTTAGCAAAGGTGATGTCGTGGCTCTTTAATTAAAAGCGCGCACGCCTAATTTTTACACTTTGGACCTTCAGATCCGACTAAAAAAGGAGAAATGGTAGTGGTGTGCGATCGATCAAGATCATACAAATCTGTTGCTGTCGATCGGAAGACCAATACTAAAGCACATAATGCGAGTACAGACTTATACTACTACATATCGATGTGTTCAAGCTGTGGAAGGTGACTTAACATGAAGCAGCGAAAGACCATTCTAATTGAAAATGAGAGAGCGGGTGTGCGGCCAAAATAGCAAATCGCTTCCCTTCGATAGGAGTATCCTGACTTCTATAGCGTAAGCCGCGACTTATGCTATTACAATCCAAAGGGACGCAAGAGTACGTAAAAGTGGGGTATGCCGATTTAAGCGCTGTTCGAAGATATGCAAGTGAAAAATATTGCTATGATCTCAGGCATACCGCAAAAAAAGGGCAATATCTATGGCCTGAATGGTTGCAAATTCTCAATCCATCGACCAGAGCCATGCTCGTCATCAGCTTCCTCGTTCTCAGGAACTTTGAGCTCACATTGGTCAGATCTAACCTATAGTATAATAACTGTCTCCTGGACAATTTGTACATTGCCAATCATGCGGCACGTGACCTTGTACACCGCGCTGCGTTGTAAAAAATTGCAATACAACCCTGTTTTGGTTTTAGGGGGGGTGGAAATAGTAAAAAAAGGGGTGGTGGAAATATCGATGCCCATAAAATAGGGAAACGTCGAATCTACCACATATTTGCACTAAATCCACCACATTATTGTCCGTAACACCACATCAACCTTACTGTATGATCAATTGATGAAAATACGCCCAAACAATTAGAAAATAAATAAGACGCTCTACGCCCCAGTACACTCATGTTAAAGTGGCACAGATATACCGACATTGTGTTTCAATGAAGAACTTGACCTAGTATGATCACTGTTCACACACAGTATGCGGATATGACTGTCTTTCTAAAGTAGATGAGTTTGATAACGGTCACGCGGATATTCACCGCGACAGAGTAGACTTATCCTATAGTCGTGTATCAATGCTACATTACGTAAATCCTTATGTGAAAGGGGAAAGGCTGCAAGCTAGGTACCGCAGAGAATACTTATGTTGAATCTAGCAGTTTAGCAGGCCCTTAAACATCCAGAAGCGCCATTGGTTACTACCGAAGTACTTTATAAGAATACGTATAGTAGTTCTGTAGCACATTATAACAATGTAACACGAATTGTGTCACCATATGTGACCTTTCGAGGGCCGTATGCCAAGTGATGACGGATACCGTTCTGAAAATTGTAAAAATCTTGTTGTAGTCCTTACTGTACGTTTCAATCTAAAGTTTATTCATTCCCTTAAAACTATGATGTATTTTCTGGGGTGAGCAAACATTTTTACAAAACTGATAGCCTATCGTGTGTCTTCATTACCTCCTGAACTCTCGACGTCCAGTGTGCTATCATTGGAGTTTAAAGTCATTACCAGCACTAATGAATTCCTGCAAGATCACTAAAATTCCTGCAAGATCACTAAAATGTCTCCATCAGCACTGGTGGGACTGTAAATACGGTTTTGTATTGCATTGAATCGTACATTCATATTGTACACAGATTTGAGCTCGCGACGTTTTAAGCTGGCACTATCTTATCTTACTCGGAGTTAACGACATGTGCGATACATATATTTACGATGTCCAAAATATCCGGACAAATCAACAAAGCAACTGTTTTTCACAATTTAAATGACAAACAACTTCTACAAGCTATGCTTGAGGCATCATCGCACCTCCCCTGCTTGAAACACACTCGCAGTCGAAGAAGTCTGAAGCTTTCGAATAAAATAAATAAGATACAAGCAGATAAAATGGATTCATGATAGGCTATTGCCTTGGTTAAATATGCTTAAGTAACTATATTAAATGAGTATGAGCGAATTCCGATCCTGCAGCTAAACAATTACATCAGCAGCACTGATGTACCACAACCACCAAAAAGTAGTAACACCAAGAACACTAACAGCCTTAGCACGATAGCAGCAGCAGACTAAATATCAGCAATAGCAGCAGCGACAAAAAAATATAGCATCAGTAAAGAAAGCAACAATAACATTATCAACTACAGACCAACACTGCAGCAACAGCAGTAAAAAACGCAACGGAAACAACATAATTAGCAGCAACAAGAACAGAAACATCAGCCGTAGAAGCAACAACGACACCAGCAGCAAAAACAGGAGCAACTGATACAACAAAACCAACAATAATATAATAACAATACTAACATTAGAAAACAATAAAAACAAAAACAATAATAACACAAAGAATAAAAGCATCAGCACCGACTGTCCATGTGTGCATTCTCAGCCGACGATATGAGGACGCGTTCACGCCTACCCTTTTCCGTCTTGCCCGCAACTAATAACTTCTAACGGAGCGCTTCCGCGGCAGATCCCCCTCCGCAGCTCCCCTTACATGGCCGGGGTTGAGCACGGTCGTAAAATTGGACATTGAAAAATGACTGAAGATATGGAGATTTTATATGTACCACATTAACTTGAGTATACTAGAACGTATTTTTTTTATCTTCCAGTTATCTGGGACATCTTTTTGTTAGTGTGGTTAAATGGGCATGCTTTTTACCTCAATTAGTTATGCTCTTGAATAACGGTCTTTCAACGCGCTATACGACTCTGAAGTGTGGCATCCAAAACCCGCCTTCGTCTGAAATATAATAATGTTCCCAGATAGCGTCGATGGGGGTGGCACTGTCTGAGGTAAGCTCTGCCAAGCGTCATTGATTACTGTTCACATGTAGCAATGTCAGTCAGTACCCTTTGCTGCCGTGGAATACGGCAAAATGTTGTCGCATGGACCTCATCGGTCAATACCACGAATGGTCGCCCATATGCAGTAGTTGCCATGATTGCTCAATCTGGAGCACTGAGCCTATTTTCTATCCGCTCTACCATGTTGTTATCTGTTTCTGCGATGGTAAGATTAAGACGGCAAGGATCGAGTATCGCTTCCGAAAGCTCTCGCTATACACCTTCGCTGAGTACTCTAGATCTAGGTGACAGCAGTTCCAATCCAAGCCAAATTGGAGTTTGTTTTGTGACGGGGTGACTTTTTGCTGTGGGGAACACTACCGCTCTCGCTCCCGGTGTGGGATGTACGATGTTGCTGAACGGTCTTACTATACGCTCCGTTGTATACAATGGCGCTTATGATGATGTTGTACGCTCCGTTTAGTTCAAAGTTGCAATTCAATGTGTATACGAAATAATCTATCGCGTTTAGGGGCAATGTGGTATCTGATGTAGCGTACAATAATGTGGTGGATTTAGTAAAAATGTGTGGTGGAATCAACGTATTTGAAAAATCGAGTACTTTTACGGCCTCTAATTACAGTAAGAAAGTGCTACTGAAGCAGTATATCATATATATTATTAATAATATATTCCAGCATAAAATGATAATTTCTATTTCTTACGGCTTGTGATCGAGAAGTTGCACTTGACCGGCGTCGTTGCAAATAGTGCTGAGTGCTATAATGGCGCTCGTTTCACGTCGCCAACAAAGCGATAATAGAAGCCTTTGTTTCAGAATGAATTATCGCAGTTGATATAGGCTCGACCGGGAGACAGTTGAGCTTGTGCTGCATCATATTCGACCAGGCAGGGGTTTTAGGATGCAACGGCGAGCACTGGAGGCGTTGGAGGTTTCTTATCATTTGCTGTTTTGATGATTCGTTCAGTTGATGTAACTGTTGCGTTTTTGCGAGTTAAGATCGAATTGTATAGATATAGTGCTGATCTATACATAAGCTGAAGAGACTAAGATACGCCGCGTGCTAAAGATTATAATAACAAAATTGACACATATTGTACTGTCTATATCATTAAATGCAAGCTATACAAATAATTAATACGGCCGAGACCAAGCAATAGACTACGAGACTGTCATTATGTGCACGTATCAGGCAATAGAACAACTTCATTGATGTTAAACAACTAAAAAATATGACAATATCAAGTATACTCAGTTGTTGCTGTTACTACTATTGTTTCTAGGTAAGCACGGGCATTTTGTACATTCTCGTCAGATTCTTCATCTTCGGTGTAGCATAGGAAACCTTATATTGGCAGAGATTGAATCTTTTTCGCCTCTATCTTTTTGATTGATTTCCCCTCTGTAGATTTAATCAACACAACATAGACCTCTGGTTGTGGGCGTGGGCGTCAATTGGTATAATTTCTAGCTCCAACGAAGCGTAGGCAAGCTGAGGCGGTGGTACAAGACTTGACATCGTAATTTACAATTAATGGGAAAAATCGGAATGGATCTTGGGAAAATAAGCATGAAAATATCGACGGAATGTGCTGTCAAAATGATTGCGTCAAAACCGCATCATTTATATTTGTACTAAAAAGTCAGCGATTGTCAAGATGAATACAGGTTTATATCATGGAGAATTATAGGAATACGCCCACCCTTTGATACGTACACACCCAGCGGAACTTTTTACATTTATTTTTGTCAAACATAGTGATCTGAATGCGTGGAAGGAACAAAGTTTTCACATTCTAAGTAAGGCTGCACTGATATCTTGGTTCAGAAGAAAGGTACAGTCATAATATTGATAGAATTTAAAACATCAAAATGTGTAATAGTCGTCTTCTTGCACCGCCGTGTAGAAGCTATCTAGGCGTCGCAGGCGGGCACGAAAATTGTGAAACTTGCTCGTGCTATAAATGATGGGTACACATTTTTAAACGAAGTATGCTCAAACAATTGTAGCGCAGGTGAGACCAGAAATTTCGTCCTGTTTGATCACATGCTGGTCAGTACAAATACCAACAGAACTAATTTAAAAGACGAGTCGCAGTTCCATCCACTGTCACATTCGAGATAAATACATTGTCTAACGATTGTGGGAACGGGCCTTACTGCTTGATAATGTTGCTACCATAGTAGTCTAGTAGTAGTCTGCTGCTAATGAGTACGGCGAGCAAAAATGAGGAATATATCAGAGAAATTATCTGTCTATCCTGTCACTATCCTTTGGAGCATGTTTTGTGTAAAATCGAAGCTTCCCAGGATACAGGTACAGTCCCGGTTGTGCAAGGAAGCGATCGCGGTCTTGATCATGAACAAAAAAATCAGCACAGTCGAAATGCACTAATCTCGTAGTTGAAGTTGATATGAGTAGCAATTATCGCCTCCATCTGTAGAACTCATTGCTCTCGGTAAATAATCCAACGCGATTTATAAGGCATTCAACTGATTGGTACGTTTCAGTACGAGATAGGTTTATCATTACGAGCTGTCAAATGCGACCTACTCCATCGCGCAGGAACTGCAGCTGTCGATATTGATACTGCTGTTCGATTTTCGTTGATAATTTATGTACAAACAGTCCTTAGATCTTTTCAGTATAAAGATCAGAATATCACGAAACCACCATTTTACGATCTGGTTGTATGTCAGCTATAAAAAGCATGGAAGCGAAAGCAATGGTCGGGATCGTAGTGCAGTGCAGTTTAACTTGATATTTAACATATTTGTTTCGTATACATTTATTATTTTATACCAAGTAATTACGGCGCCGTCGATTAATAATTAAATAGTTCGAATAGGTGTGTACGTATCAAAGGGTGTGAGTATCTATAATTTTACGATATATAACTTTCAATGGGTGGGGGATGGTTAACGAAAAGGCGGAGAATAATCAACGGTTCCCTAACTTTATCTTATAAGTCTAATTCTGGCCGAATGTGGCTGGTATAAGATTTGGTCGCGCTACTTTTTAGTACGAATTTCCGATTCGAAGTTCGTTGTAGTCCATGTAATATTTCGTCTTACTTAATAACTGCAGCCAATGAAATGCAACTAATCTAGTCAATAAAACCGGTTGATCTCAAAACAGTGAGCCAATGACATGCAGTATAAAACTTTATCTCGAGTGTCGCAGAACTGCAAAATATAGGCGTGGATAACGAAAATTATTTTTTCTTGTTATCCTATGAATGATTTCACTACTGTGGCACACTCAACAAGTAAAACTAAATTGTACTTTTTCGATCGGACATAAAGCTAAGTTATACAGTCTGCTGGAGACGCTCTTTCGCGGTCGCAACTAGTGACCTGATCAAAGAATGACACTTACTATGCATATGTAACGGGGTTACACAAATGGTTGTGATAACCAGGTACATTGGTGTGATACACACAGAAAGAGACCATTGTCACTGATAAGGCGTACTATTGTATCACATACGCTAAGCGATAATACCGTACCCTGTCGGATACGGTTAGAGGATATCTATCGTAATACGGTCTTCATAGAGGCGACGTAGTTCTGGTGTGGTACACAAGAAGAACTACCATGAGGACTATTCGATTAGGTAGCATAGTTTAAGGTTAAAGACGTAAGTAAGGTTTATTATCGCTATAAATCAGCAAATATATTCAGTTCCCCTTTTGATCAATTTCAGACACGTGTCTTTCTAAGACGTCTTTGGTCGTAAGAGTTAAGTGCCTGAGTTAAGGCTAAGTACTCTTGGGCATTAGTGCCACTTGATTCCTTGGAGTCGGAGTCCCGTGAACCAGGACTATAAGCTTAAGAGCTTGTACATACATTTAGAGTTAAGTCTGTAAGACTTGAGACCCATTAAGCTAATAACCGTTTAGTCTCATATACTAAAAGACTCTACGAGTCTAGACGTCTTTCCTTGACTAAGGATTTAGAGTAGCTCCGCTACAGCATAGCTGCCTGTCAAAAGCGGACATGCTACATTGCACTTAGTAATACAAGTAAGGTACGCCTAGCTTTATTTTCAGAGCCACCCACGCAGAAAATTTTGGTTTTTAAAGTTCAGTATTTACCTTGCGCATAGTCACCAATAGCTTCACCCTTGAGGTATGCCATAATTTTTACCTGCTTTTTAAACAAGACCTCACTTTCTAGTGGGCTTTATACCATTATTATATATTGACAGGCTATTACAATGTTAAAGAATTAAAAAATGGGAGTTTGTGCTGCACCCACCACCTAATGCCACCCGTTTCCGCCAAAGTACGTATTTATTAGAAATCTTGGCAACCGGTAGGAACTATAAACTGTCTAGAGGTTCAATATTCCTTCCAGAAGATCCGCAGTCGTGACCTTTCTGATTCTAAGACATTCTTTGCGGTTTTAGAGTTTATTATACCTCCTCTGAACGTCATCAGCTATTAGTGTGAATTTTCTTCGATAAGGTGACATCGACTGGTGGAAAAGTCAAGACCAAGTGCAAGTTGTAGTGGGGCTACACAGCTCTTAGTCAGAGGAAGACTTACGACTCTAGAAGTCACTTAGTTCTACGGAAAAAAGTTCCTATTAGTTTGAAGAATCTTTAGCTCGTAGAACTATTCAACAACGACTCGTAGAGCTTCTAGTCCTGGTTCAAGGGACTAATAACGACTCTAAGAATCGTACGCACAATGTGCTCTAGAGTATACGCCACAAGCTGGCTCTTACTCTTAACGAACTACTGACGTCTAAACTAGACACGTGTCAATCGAAGATCAAAAGGGGTACTGAACTTTTATTTATTAGTTTTATCTATAATAAACCTCATTCAACTACCTCATACTAAGGTTAAACTAATTTGCGTAGGGATCTTCAGTATATTAAAAATTGATGGATGATACATCAATCTGTCATCAATGGATGACTGAGGTTATCAACCACATCAGTTATCACAGATAAAACTTGAGATTGTATATCACATATACAAGGTATATCCCATTAGGACGGTAACGGCACGCTGGCGTTTGCTGAGCAGTGCAGCCTGAGAGATTTCCCACGAAATTTCCATAATCCTACCCATCTACGTCCCGTGACCCTCGCTCCCTTTCCGACCGGTTGCTGACGAGGACTTCAGCCTTGGTCTTCGCCTCATTGGGAGCCTTTGTACCCGACTGCACCATGCCGTCAGCAATAAGATCTCATTCTACAGCTATTTAGAGCTAAATAAATACTTGTGCGATGTATATTTCCATGCGCTCTGTTTGTAGTTGCGAATCTAGTAAACAATACTTGTGTACATTATACATATCTTTTGAAACTCACCCCCGATCGCTCCAAGAAGTACTAAAATACAACAATCTGCTGACACCGGCGATGGTATCGGGCAACATACCATTTGCATTCGACGGCTATTACTTCTTTCAAGATTTTTGAATTCATTCAGGTCTTTGTACAACCTCTCGATTCCCCAGCGCATTGCAGGTTCTCTCCTAAGTGGCATGGACATGAACCCATCCTCTCGAATCACTTTGGTTCTTGAGTAAAAGCTCCATCTATCACTATGATAACTGAAAGGTGGAAGAACGTGAAAACCAGAAGTAAGGAATCTGCCATGCTTTGACTAGCTTAATTTTGGTGAACCCAACTATAACTGTTTATTTAAGATGATCGCAGTTGATGACAAGTGCAAAACCCACCTTCTCTCTTTTAATGTATCATTTTCCTTCACACAGACCGGTTCTGAATTGTTGCAAGATTACGAGGCCTTTGTCGAGACTCTGGACGAGATTTCTAAATCTAGGCCCCATGGCTTCACTACGGACAGTGGTGGACCGTGCCGGAAGGTTCGCCGACTTGCACAGGAGTAAGGATGGACTTTTGTAAAATAATTGCATTCCAATTGCAAATGCCTAATATTCCTTGGTTCGTTTCTCGGCGATTTTCAACGCTCCTTGTTGGTCCTTGCCTAGATCATCAGTGCTGACTAAAGCAGCTCTTAAGTTCATCAAGTTCCATGATGTGATGCAGCAGGCCATGACAATTGATCACAAGGTTCAAATTTCTACCACACTCCGTGATTAATTGAAAAGGGGGCAAAGACAAACCGTATCTAGGTATGGGATCAATAAAAACCGTTTGTACTCCTTAAGCATCACTATACGGAAGCTTTGTGGTCTAAAAACTTCAATTCAGGTAGAATTTCGCTTAATGGCCTGCCTCAGAAAAATAAATTGATTGCTTAGCAACTTTTACACCACTATACTGTCCCATTAGGTTACTCAAGTGTGCCCTCCTGACCTTCTTTCATTCTCACCAACTATCGTTTAGGATCACTCTGGGCATCCTGGACATGTTCAGGGGTCCGGTCTATCTCATTAAAGCCTTGAGCGAGACCGAAACCGTCTCCATCGGTCATATAACTGGATCGTTTTTCGAATCAGCGAGAACACATAAATAACACCTGCAGACCGAGACAAGGTCCTAGCTTCGATCTGCAAGCGGCGATAGACGCTGATTGAGGAAGGACCACCACATCGTGTGCTGGGTTGTTGACTCCCATTTCAATCAAAGAGAATGTCTCCAGCAGGAAAATGCGGCCTGTATACATTTAAGAGTGAGATACTGTTCAAGCGTAAGGTTCCCGCGAGTAGAGTGGACTCCTTTTGCGACCCATCATGCTTAGTTATGAATTTCTTGGTTAAGTTTTTTTCCTCTCTGGAGAAGGAATTCTCGCCGCAAAAGATGAAGCAGTCTGGGCTTCGTACATTGTCAAGAATCAAGTCCTCTTCTGGGAGAATATGAAATCAGGTGCCCCGAAGCTTGCTTTGCAGTGAAAATCTATTTCACGCATAGTGCAGGGTTCAAAGTTCATGGTGTTCTATTTCCAAGAGTTGTAACCTACTCGGCATCTCAACGTGTGATAAGATGGAGAGAATCGAAATGTTCTACAACAATACAACCCACAATCATCTTAAGGCTGCATAGCAGAAGCTGTTGCTAGCGCCTGACGATTTATTCCCAGTTTAGGTTGACTTGCTGGGGGATGATAACGACTTTATTGTACTGGAAGACGATGATAATCGGTAAGCATGGCTATGTAGGAAAAGAGGGATTTGATGATAAGACCTGACGAACCAAAGTTTTATTTCCAACCCGGCAATGACAGACGCATTGGTGACCTCGGCATTATTCTCTGGCAACTAGCAAGGTTTACTTCGGCTCAATGCTCCGGAGGATGTTACCGGTAATATTGCGGCCGACCAAGAAGACATTGTCCGCGAAGACACATTCGAAACTTTTGCCGGCACAATAGGGTATTCAATAACAGCTGCCTCAGATCGGGCATAGTGTATGCAGATCTCTTACCTTCTGCATAGCGACCAGCGAGTCTTCTATGTCACCGTTTTTTCTTCGTATGTTAATGGATTTTACCCGGCCGGGCTGCACTACATGGACAGATTCCTGCCGCGTGAAAACTAATAATTTCTTTTAAAACGGTGAAAGTTGGGCGAAATAGTAATAAATGGGGGGAAAGCGTTAGGAGATGGTAAAAAACGGTAACAACTATGTAATAATTGGTCAAAGCTGTTAATACCTTGGCAAAAAAGGTTAATACTATTAAAAAGTCACAAGGAATTTTACCCAACATCCCTACCACAGGTAGTACAGGTATGTCGATCGTAGCACAACTTTCGTTCTCAAAGCGGAAAACGGATAAGCAAATAAGCGTAAGCACGGTACAAACGTAGTTTGAAATTCACGATATCAATAAGCTCGTTCATCGGAGACGAAAACACGTTGGGATTGTCTTTGGGACTGACTTGCTCAGCTCTTTTCGTTGGGGTTTCCACGCGTTAGGTGGTATACGGCTATTTAATTGGGGCAATCCCATACAAGTCCTGTCATGACGTGCATAGGTTCCCGGGAGCATTACATTTGCATGCACAGATCACAGACTAGCAGATGCCGTGAGCTTCCCCGAACGCGTGGCGTCAAGAGGTAAAAGAGTGATTACGTAGGGGTCCGATCATATCTCTTACACGATGCACACGAGCAGTCCAATCGGGTGCCCCCCGTGAGATGTGCAAGGTACAGGGAAGAGCTGACTCGACAGGGCCTTTTACTTTACGATTCACTCTACTCCCGACAAGTGTCAAACAGCCACATCGTTCCATGAAGACTGTCTATTTGCATGCAGCGTTTGCTGCCACAGCGCTTCTGGCGTGCGCTGACGTTTCGACCGGCTCAAGTATGGCGAAAGACAGTTCAGTGGCAAAAAGTGATGGAGTCACCGTAAACCAGCAAGACGCTCAAAGCTCGAACCAATCGAGAAGTGACTACGAGTCCATGGACCCCGGAGACGAGAGAATCCCAGGTGCCTGGGTGGCAGAAGCCGCCAATTCCGCAAAAAACGTGTGTCGAAGCTCATCGAGCCTATAAAAGTGCAAATCGAGTCTTTGCTAGCTGGGAGAAAAATGTTGAAAAATAAAGAGAGCTGGGGGTCTGCAAAAACACTTTGGAAAGCCCTGAGACAATGGAGCGTATGATTAAACTTGTACTCGCGCCTTAAAAAACGGGGTTCCGACGCAACAAAGTCTTTTCTCGCAGCAATCGTAAAACGGGAGGCGGATGACATCGTGGCAATAAGGCTTACTCGGGCGGCGGTTCCTGGTGATCAAGGTACAAAAGTGTTCGCCACGGAGCTGTTGGAGCAGCAGCGACGACGTTGGTTGGACGGCAGTAACTCAGCTGAATATGTTTTTACGTCGCTTAAGATAAAGGAAACTTTTACGAGTGAAACCCTCGAGGTCTTGGACAACTTCATTAAGGCGTACAACGAAGGGCATTCCGTTCCTGTCGATTTGTTTCAGTTCTTGCGAGAAATGCTCGGTGAAGAAGTATCGATGACGTTTTTGGTGCGTGCGCTAGTGGAATCCCTTGATGGCGATTGGGTACTGAATTTGTAGAAGTGTCTACTTACGTACTGGATGAACAAAGTGTTGACGCCAGACGAAGCAGTGAAGTTGCTGGATACGGAGGATAGTGGAGTCTCGCCAACGTTCTCAGCACTACGAGCTGCTATCAAGCTCACGGACATGTATAACGCTACGAATCCCGGCAGAAAATTTGCTCTGCGTGATTCATCTACATTACGCCGCGAAGATAGTGTTATGGCGTTGGCATTACTAAGGGCAAGAAAGTGGGACTCCTTGAGCGAAGATGCGAAGGAACTAAGCGCGCAGCTCATGAAGAGGTGGTGTCCGACATCCACAGAAAAACAATTGATGGCGTCATCGAATCGGTAGGTCTACGCGGAGAGAATGCCGCAGTTGACCTTGGTGAAAAAGTGGAGATCTTGAAAGAGTACGTCCAGGCTTGTAACGACGGCACGCGACCCGAAGTCGATAAAATCCTCAATATGTTGACGCTAGATTCAGGCGGCGAGTACCAATTAGTGTCGCTGTTTTCCGCGCACAAGACGAACGTAGCCGTAATGAGAAGGCTTTTGTGTTGGAGGAGCGTCTACTAGAGATCTGGATAGATGACGGGGCGACGCCAGAACAGATTTTGCTGCTGCTAAATATGGACGAAAGTGTAGAAAATCTGACAAGCATACAGCTACGAACAGCGATGAAGTTCATCGACATGTATAACGCAGCCAAAACAGACAGCAAATTTTCTTTGCTTGGGATGTATACAAAGTGCTTTGGAGAAGAAGCTGTGGCGCTGGTATTGTCGAAAGCTAGGGACGACAAATATTTGGTCGATAACGTGGAGACGTTGACAATGCAGCTCGTGAAGAGTTGGTTAGAGAGTCACAAAACACCACGATTGTTGGACTCCACGGGAGTAATGCTGCAGTTGCTTTTAAAGAACGAGTGGAGATTTGAAATAGTTTATAATGGTAACAACAAGGTTTGGATCGGGCGTAAGGATCTGCTTCCGGCCTTGATTCCAGCCTTTAGTTGCGAGGATGATTTGGTGGCGCTGGTAGCGCACGTACGGATCGTCTTCCCATGGGATGAGATGGCATCGAAATTGGAGTTCCAGTTGATATCGAAATGGAGAAATCAAGACTTGACCCCACAAGATGTCTTGCAGCTGCTGAAAAGCTGTTAAGTCCAGTGTTGCAAATAGCCATGGCGTATATTAAGACGTACAACATTATCAATCGCAACTGTCAGTTCCATCTGCTTGAGATGTTTACGGAAAAAATTGTACAAGGAGATGTGGCGCTGGCATTGATGAAGGCTATAAATAGTGATTCATCGAGCCATTACACGGTAAGACTGGAACGTAAGCTTACGGAGAAATGGCTGCATAACGGTAAAACAGCTGAAGACATGATCGTGCTGCTTAATATTGGAAATGATGGACACTATGCTCTGGGTAGTCTAAAAGTCCAGGTCCTGAAGAGGTACTTACGCATGAAAGGGGAGATGGTGTCGGAGATCTTCAAGATTTTGAAAAGGGCCTACGGTTTCGACATTGATTTTTCTCTCAAGTTGTATGGTACGAACGACGAGGATATGGCCATTATGTTGGGCGAACTGTTCATTAAATGGCATGGGCAACACGTTAAGGTGGGCGATGACATCTTCAAAACCGCCATAACGAGGGGTGTAGAAAGTGGGCGTGTGCTTGAGAATTCGTACCAAGATTTTGAGGAGTGGCATGAATTGGTCGATGAATTGGCCGATGCCCATAAACAATTGAACCGACTTTTGGATGAGGAGCAGGAATTGGCCGATGCCCATGTCAATGAACATCTACCGTTAAGGCCTCGGCGTAAGTGAGTCTGGTTCGCTGTGTGGGTGCACAAGCAGGTGCGCTTTCATATGTGTTACCTTCTATTGAGACTACAGACAGTTTGTCAAGTCAGAAATGATTTGCAGACAGATTCGATTTGGGTTCCTTTTTCTATTTTACAAATAGCATTGATTTGCCCCTATTGTGTCGTTTCGCTGTTAAGGGTTTCCGTCTTTATATCTGGACAACGCTCCATTACTTTTCAATCATCTAAAAAGCTGCTACTGAGCCTTTTTTTCGCAAATGAGTCCTTCACCCCTGTACATTGCAAAAATTGAGGTCTCCAACTGATTGATACAAACTTAATCCTATTCGAAAGTAATCTCCATTAATCGCCCCTTCCGTCTCGTTGTACCTACGACACGCTATATTTAAATTCTACTCGCGTCAAGAAGCCTACCGTTTTTTAAGTCAACAGAATGGCTTCAATCGAATGTCAAAATAGCTACTTCAGTCTGTAGACGACGCCAGTGACGCGTTGAGTGAGCCAACGCTTCTGGACAGCTAAGTTGCCAGTATGAGAACAGACTTGAATCTGGGCTTTGCAAGAGTTTGCTGGCAACAAATATGCTAGCTCTTGTGAGAATACATACAGCGAATTATGGCGGCCGTTGACGGTATAAATTTTAACTAGGGGGGGTGACCAGTTCAACCTTCTACCATTAAGAGCTGGAATTGAACCTGTCATATGTGATGATATCGGATACAATGCTGTGTTGGAAGGCCTTCGTGAGCGGTATGCCAACGCTGACAGGTAGCAGTAAATGAACTTGTACGATTATACTCTCGAATCTCCAGATCTGCATATCTCGATCCTGTGCTGTTAGGGAAGCGCATGTGCTCCATCGTTTTTACTAAGCGCAATTGATCATGCAAGGGTCTATTGTTGAGGAGTCCAAGATCAAGCACAAGTAGTGCCATCAACACCTCTAGAAGCGTAACATACATGAGGTTTCTCGCAAGACAACTTTGCAGATTTGCAATTGGAATACCTTACCACGCATTTGAACTTTTATAAACAAATTGAATCTCTTTTGACGTCTTTTTTGTCAACTCTTGAAGCTGTCTATGGACGCTGATGCAAGCTATATCATGCGATCAACAGACATGCAACAGCTGAGTGTTCTGTTAAGAAGATGTGCGACAGGCACGATCTAAAATGAATCAATATCTGGGGCCTCCCAATATCCTACAATATGGGTTGAGGCTACTCTGCGACAAATGATGGCTCTCTAACGGCTGCCTATGTTTGCTTTGGCAAATTTATGAGGAGAAGCATTATAATCTACCATTAAAATACATGCATACACCACCTTCCAGTTGAGGCTGCTTCTATTTCGTTGCGTATGTATAATTCGACTACACAAGAAGATCATGGTTTTACGTGCTCTGTTGATCATGTCATGCCCTTTGCCCCGTTCTCACCACTTCGAAGCCGTCACGTGATGGAAATAGAGACAGTCCCTTGACAATATTCTGGTATCCATAACACATAGGATGCGAATGGAACACTTCCAATCAGCTTTAGCAGCACCCTTCCCTCGAACAAATTTTCGCAAAACCATCCCAGGTATAGATTAACTCGAATTGCGTACTAATGATAATAATTTTAAGTAATTGTATTTCTTGGGGCCAGGTGCTGATGGTGCTTTTAGTCTTATTAGTAACGAGCGCCATTAGGTTATACAGCAGAGTGTGCGACTACACTGGGTTGTCATGGAGGTTTCGCAAAACCGAGCTCTCGATCTTCAATTGTGGTGCTGCTACCACATAATTGTGACCGTGCTATTCTAGTCTGTGCTTGATGTTTGCATAAAATGTTGGATCCTATCATTAATATCTATTTTAAGAAATTATGAACGAAGAATGAGTCGATAGCGCTAGTTACAAACAATACTGTTGTGTCATCTCTGTCACATGTGTGCCGTCTCTGCGATGTTTGCACCGTCTCTTTCGTGCTAATGCATAAGTGATGATCCACGTCAGATCCAATAACATTCTCCTAGACCAGACGTCTCTGATTGTGGCCTTGTCCAACAATAAGATGAACAACTTCGTAGA